>JASANE010025172.1:0-12176 GCA_030248225.1 Trileptium ribeirensis | reverse complement strand
TTTCCATTGACGGAACCGTTGAAGTGTTAATCCCGCCTAGATCCCATCTCGTCTCATTCTTGCTCCAAGGATTATACCAACCCTGCCAATCTTGACGCTAAAGCTGGACCTTAGGCTTGATTATACCAACCCTGCCAATCTTGACGCTAAAGCTGGACCTTAGGCTTGATTATACCAACCCTGCCAATCTTGACGCTAAAGCTGGACCTTAGGCTTGATTATATGAACCCTGCCAATCTTGACGCTAAAGCTGGACCTTAGGCTTGATTATACCAACCCTGCCAATCTTGACGCTAAAGCTGGACCTTAGGCTTGATTATACCAAACCTGCCAATCTTGACGCTAAAGCTGGACCTTAGGCTTGATTATATCAACCCTGCCAATCTTGACGCTAAAGCTGGACCTTAGGCTTGATCATACCAACCCTGCCAATCTTGACGGTAAAGCTGCACCTTAGGCTTATTTTCGCACTATAGAATGAAAGGTGTTTGGATAATGGCTAGCAGTTAGTTATGTAGCCTGGTTTTAGTATTTTTAATCTGCCTATGAAAACCCACTCAAAAGGTTCCGTTAAAATTTGGTATGTTGGTAGAGCCCCTGTTCATACCAGAAATACCTAACGCTCGTTCGAAACTCGCTAGTTTTCTGTTGGCAAACTATAACTCTATATTCGAGAAAGTGTTTTGCTAAATATGATCAAAATGTGTTCAAAATTCATGTTATCATATAATGCACGTCCTTTGAAGTTTTATGATTTGATATGGTCGTGCATAAGATATTATAGATTGTCTTCAATTGGTGCGAGTTCGTGAAATTGTATAAGTGTAGAAACATTGGATGGTTAAAACCCTTATTCCAACTAGGTTTCGGGGTGAGTGCCAAATGAAGATTTTGTCTACTCAAGTTTTGGCTTATTTCAATTTTATGCAAAATATATTAGTAACAACTGGCAGACCATATTCAGTTCTGTGTAGGGACTTGTACATCAAAGTCAATCAATACCGGAGTTGCATTCAGGAGCTTCTAGAACCGAGCCTAAGCGACAGAAATCGCTAGCGAGCCGGTCGGAGCCGTAAAGTGAAAATGTCGAGCCGCGTCGAGCCACTGAAACTCAAATTCTAGTCGACTCGAGCTGCAACTGAAAAAATACGGTTTGTTCTCACTTCTAACTCGGGGACAACGTGTTTGCTATAAAATACTGTTATAACCGTGGGGTTCAAAATCCTAGGTCACATCAGGCATTAAATCAGTTAGTTCGAAGTGTTTAACAGAAGCGCGGTAATTTCATGTAGAAATTGAGTCTAGTGAAAACTCAGTGACGTTGGCTAGAAGCCTACGATAGCTCTCCATGGGCACGTCGGATTACGAGTGCTGCTTCAAAATGCATCTATCACGACACTTTAAAAGTTAAAAATGTTTACTTTATAACTAAATTACTTAGCTAGTCTCGTCTATTTTTCCAAGACACTGCGGCTTTCCATCCATCGTAGCATCTAGTATAATTCTTCATATATCCTTCTTTTCTATAAAAGTGTTAGTTTAATACAAAGTGGTATATTTTCGCCAATTTATTGCTACAAAGGTGCACCGATTGTTGGGAAATAGCCGGGACTCAATGATCTCGTACTTGGCTTTTGTTTTGATCATTACGTTTTTTAAAGGAAATGATTTAGTCAATTTTTATACGGCTGTTGGGATTTTATAGAACAAGGAACATAGGCGACGCAGTAAATTTTCGAGAATTACAAGGTATAATGTCATAATGTATCTTTTGTTAGAAATTAGCTACGTAATTAATTTTGCTCGTGATTGATGAAACATCAAAATTCTGATTTCAAATTCAGTATATTTTATGATACCACTCATTTAATGCAGACCACTCATTATTTACCATAATCTGTTTTGCGCATGATAACTTCTTGACCCATATCTTTAAATACAACCTAAGAGATCATCCGTGCCTGTTCATCTTTTCATCTAGGAATTATAGAGATGAAACATATTTCTTTGAAGAATCAATGTTTCTCAAACCTAAAGATAAAATTTTGCAGCAGTATACTTACTATACAATGGCAGTAATACAGCCGGTTGTTTATTGGTATCAAACTGTACGGAATTATGAAACAAAAGGTTTTACAAAGTAAAACGCAGTGAAAAAAATACAAAACACATACAATACATGTATAAGACAAAATAAGAAACCTGTAACAGTAAAATAGTAATAGAAAACTATTAATTATAGTGTACACGTTGTAAAAAATAAAACAGTCATTACATCCAAGGCTTATGTGTCAACATCCGTGTAGACATAATATTATTTTCCAAAAAGTGACGACTAATTGTGGCGCACCCAGAATAATTTTGGTAAGGGTGGGTAGGGGGTTAGCTGTCAAAGTTTTGAGCTAAGTTAGGCGTAAGATAAAAATAAAATATGCTATTTTGGGAGGAACCTTAGGGAAGAAACCCGGGCCTTGTTCGGCTCTTCGTTGTGATAGCCCCTGTGGGTTAAGGTGCTGTCTGCACAAGTAGCATTGAGACTAAACGCATAAAGACTGTTGAAGCCGTGGAAGTCATAGTACCAAAATATCAATCTTTCAAGTTTCAGCTGAACAAAACATTGTAGCTGTATACAAAAAGCTGATATTGGGACGGGACACGGAACGGGGCAGATCGCCAATGCTACTGGTACTAATGGTACGTCATTGAATATTGCCAAGAAAACAAATTTCTTCAAGTGTTTTTGTTACTGCAGTATATTCAGTCTGCCACTATCAGTGTCGTCTTATATATTATCCAGTTGCTAAATCCCAGCTATTTGGTCGTTTAATGTCCAACGCTGTCAATCTGCTAATCTGTGACAGCGTTATTGCGGCGACGCGTTGTGTTAATTGGTGTATGTATGAACGTGCGTTGTTATTCGTTCGATTTGGGAAGATACTTAAGAAAACTAGCAACAACTCCTACATAACTTTGAAGTTTACATAGACCGCTTGTGATCATAACAACCCGGGTTATATCCTTGCACCGCATTGGGTTTATCAAACTTTGGTCGATACACAAACTAATTCGGGCGGTTAATGTTGAGGGAAATGAAATATTATTTGAAGAAGCTCAATTCTGATATATCATTGCTCGTAAATTATGTAACACCTAATCATTTTATGAGATAGCCCTAGGCTTTTTTACAACATCTGTAGCTAAATATTAAGCTCAAAGTACAATTTTCGTCATAGTTCAACTAAACTCGTCAGAACAAAAACTAACTAAATTTTCGAGTATTTCGATAAAAATATTCGCATATAATGATGAATAAAATACTATAGTGAAATATCGGATTTTCTAATAACACGAGCAGTCCTCTTTAAGCTTCAAAGATCAAGCTAGCACTATTTTTTTCGCTTAAATATCTGTATTCCGGCAACGATTTTAATATTCCACCACCAGCTTCACACTTGTCTAAATTGTTTTTGCCTGCGTTTTTTGATTGATCCTTCTTTTTTTCAGCAATCGATTCCCAACAAATGATCAGTATCACCAGTAAAACGATGCCACCAGCGCCGAGTGAGCTCCGTTTGACAGCTGCTGTATCAAAATCAAGAAATATTGCAAAATGACGATTTTGTCCAAAAATGCAAAGAGAACCTATTGATCTTGCTTCATCGCTTACACCCGACAATTGCTGAAGATGACGACGAATATTATCATTGGTGTAGTTGAGCGTTGCGAATGCAATCGTTGGATATGTATGTTGTTGCAAATCAAGATTACGTTTAGCCAAAGCTGATTTAATACATCGGCTCATACCATTATGGCTCATGGCTACTGCAACGCTATCTGTCGCATCGACAATGTTTTTATTATCGAATTTGGTGGTATGATAGCATGTTGTTAGTCGACTAAGTACAAATGGAAATGACACACGAAGGGTGTAGAAGCAGTATATCAGAGCTACGAATTCCACTATTAATGCAGTATGATAAATTATGCTCAAAATGTAGTGACGTAACATTGTTGGTTGTACAAGGCGACAGCTGACTGTATTCATTGATTAGTTGAATACAATGTTATCTACAAAAATTTTAAAATTGGAACAAAATGTATTTTCCTCTAATATAGCTAGTGGGGCCCTGTGTATACAAAGCGTCAGCATGTGACGAAATCCCAATTACCGTCATGTGTGTAAAAGTTATTGGAAAAGCTATGCGTAACTGTCCAGTTACACCATTCACTGCTTGTACTGCAATGGCCACTATCCAAACGAAAATAAAGTATATGTCACTGTACGGATTTATACATTTTTAGTAAAATTCACGAGCATTGTTTAGATGAATACAATAATACAGTTCATGAAATGTCACTTAAATTTTACAAGAACATGGTCTTAAGGCATGTTCACACGCTCAAACTTTTTGCTCAAATTTCCATCAAAATTTGACGGTAATTTTTAACGAAAAATTGCGATATTCCGGAACTTGAGATCAAAATTTGAGCTCAAACTTTTTAAAGTAATGAATCTTGTCGGTGATTGGCTACAGGAACATCCTTGAAAAGTTTGAACAGTGTTCACACATTCAAACTTACCTAAAATGTAAAAAAGATGCTTTCAAACTTTGATCAAAATTTGATCAACATTTGAGCTGAAATTTTGATCAAAATTTGAACAAAAAGTTTGAGCGTGTGAACACGCCTTTAAATTACGTGGATTTTGTGCATCACGGCAACTTAATTGGTGCCCAATTTATGATTAAAGGTTAGATTTATCAGCGTTAAAAATTATTTACCTGCTTAGCATTTTATTACGTGTAAGTTGCGCTTATGTTTTTGCAACATACCCTATATGGAATAACGAATTAAACATCATTTTTCAATATATTCAATCAATTAAAGTAATAATTATGTTGACATTTGTAACTATTTTTCTACCTCATACCAGACAATATCAATAAAATTTTGACATTGTTATATTTAATTCAAGCACAACATTGTCAAACCTGTATGGATAATGTCTGATATGAGCCCGACAAAATAGTAATAACTGTAAGCATGTCCATTCCGTTAGTTTAATAGTAGGTGACAGCAATGACAATGAGACAGTATAAAAAAGGTTGATGGGTCCCAAGGACAGCGCATAAATTATTACCCATCTTCGTTCATCGAAGATAAATGACTGTCCTTTCCCCGGGTACAATGTCATCTTCTCTTTAAAACCCTGACACAAGTTCTACCTGCGAATTGTTTATATGCTCTAGCTAAAGATTGAACTTCAGAGTATCTGCCATCCATGCTTGAGTTATTGAATTTCATGAAGCAAGGTTTCCATGAAGCAAATTAACTGATTGCTGGATTTGAGTAAAAAAAGTACTAGCAATAATATCTATGTTTTCGTTAAAGTGAACAAAAATTTAATATCAGGTCAGGAGTAAACGAAGCATTTGTCACCGGAAATTATACTAAAATATGCTGTAATCCTTAAATAAAGTTGATGCAAAATTGGAATACGGTGTCCAATCGAACAAAAAACTAAAAATGACAATAAGACATGTCTTTAGGTATATTAAATAGTAAACATTTGCGCTTACGTAATGCGCCAGTAAACTTAAAATACGCACAGCCACAATCCTGTTTTGCAAAAAGCCATCGATCGGGGACCGCAATTCGTTGTTACGAAACAAACTGCTGTTTTGCCATCGATTTTCCGCGAACAATATTCAGTCAAATTTGGATTTCGTGTCGCAAAATTCAATTTTGTAATCGAACTAAATACTCGTCTGTTTAAATTCGTAGCTGAATGGTTAAATAACTCATCGAAAATGTATCTTTTCACTAGTTAACGTTCTTGAAATACATCGACCTAGTCAGTTTCCCATTCCAAGACACATTTTCTCGTTCGTAAAGATGTTAGTGGTCATGTTCGCGAACCTGTGCTATACGCTTGCAGAAATTAGTTCGCGAACAATAACATTCGTCTTCGCGAAAACAAATACGATTTTTAAAAGATCACAATTTTTTTGCAAAAACAGAATTGGATAAAAAGTGCCTACGCGTAAGATCAGAACTCTCAAATGTGTGTTGGCGAACGTTAGGGCAACTATTTTGATAAAGCATATTAAAAGGAATGTGATAAAGTAATTACATCCTTGTAAGTAATGCACAAAGTAGTGTTCGCGAGCAACAAAACATGCTCTTCTGTTCGCGAACAGTTACGTTTAATATTATTCTAACTAAATAAAATTAAATATCGCATAATTCAGTCATGTCCTCGAACAACCAAACAGGTCGTCTGTTCGCTAACAGTTACGTGATGCATTATTCTAATTAAATTGGTTTAAATATCGCAACCGCATAACATATTTATGTTCGCGAACAGAAATCGCTACGCGCTGCGCTATCTAGCCTGCCTGTTTGTTCGCTAGCAAAATTTTAGGTCGGATGCTATACTGCGCCCTAATGACAAGTCTCAAATTAAAATTCTGTAAACGTATGTTCAACAACAACTTAACAATTTCATTAAAATGGTCGGCAACATTATTCATACGCTTTTGAACTCGTGACGCAAATATTTTTAAACCGTTTGAAGATGGATATGGGATCGCCAAAAGATGTTCGAGTACCGATTTTTCTTGGGAATGACAAAAGAGGATTATTGCTGGGCGCATACAAAGTTTAGTCTGGCATAAAATTCCGAACATGTGATGGTTAATTATTTGTCGTTCACGAACGAAAGCACATCTGGACCGTCTCATTTTTGGTTTTTTTACTATTAACTCCGTATGCAAGTTCTGTGCCTTGTGTATTCTACTTTGTTGCTTCCTTTAATAGATCTTTTGCGGCGACACATGTAAAATTTCACCTGAACTGACGTTAAGTTTTTGTTCATTCCAACTAAAACTTAGCTAATACGTTTAGCACTTTAACTAAAATCCAGCAATCAATTAATATCGTTGAAACCAAGTCCTTGAAACTGTAAATCTTATTTTGCGGAGGTATTATAAAAGTCCTAAGTTCGATCATAATCCAAGCCACCGAAAATTAAGCCCAGCCGAACATATTTTTTCTATCACCACCTGAACCCGTCTGAGGGTTAAAAAAATAGAATCTGGCATATGTACCCTGCAATGTGTCGTTATTTTATTGATGAACGAAAATTATCAATATAAAATTAAGTAATATCACCAGGTGCACCAGAGAGATGGATAGAGAAAAAGCTGATCCCCTGTTTTTCTAGCAAGAAAGGGTCGCCGTTAAATGCAATTCACACGTTCCTCTGTAAAAAATTTCATATGGTAGCCCACTTTTCATTATCGTGCTCTGCCGCTGGTGATATCCTTGCAATTCAGTCAAAATTTTTATCAATATTCTCATAATTCCCATGTGAATTACAGTTAAAGTAATGAATAGGATTAAAAAATTTAAACTTAATTCTAAATTTTGGTGCTATATCTGCGAGCATAAATATAAATTTGCCATGCTATTTAATCAATTTACTCTAGTCACTCACTCATTACAGATATGTATAAATATATGTGCGTTATATTTGCGTTGTACTAAACCCTGGATCATGTGAAGTTCACCCTATAACAGAGGTTGGTGCGAGTACCATAAGGAAACATTTAAAGTTTAATTGTAAGCCCACACAAAGACTTATAATTAGGCTTAGACTAAGAACAGTCCTTAAACTTAGCCTCAGGCAGACTAAACATGCGATTGTTGCAGTGAAAAAATTGACATGTTGCGTTATTAGCAAAAACTTGACGTGATCTTAAACCGTATTAGCACTGGAGCAGCCTTTGTGGCTTTACAGACAGCTTGAATAATTATGTAACCACCATTGAAATTATCGTAGATGTACAAAGCCAGTAGATAGTCAATGGATCTTTTACTCTTTCCCTCCAGACCCCAACCTAATAAGGGAGGCGGGAAGGGAATGGGACGCTACTTCGATGATGTTCTAGGTTGGGACAGCATGGTGCAAGTCGGCGATGGGTATAGATTTGACCAAAATACTCTAGGACTTTGTCACATAGTCGCCCTGTATGTAGAATCTAACAAAATTCGATGACAGTGTCACAAGTTAGCTTTTACTCACTCGTTTTTTTGCACAATCTGACAAAATTTGAAAATATTGTCATAGCTTCGTACTCGACCAAAACTTGACGTTAAATAAACAACAGCCTATGTATATACATTTATCTATATATCTATATCTGCTGATAGATTGCTGCACCAAGTTTGTTTATGTTTTTATTTACATGTTGCACCTAATTTGTATATATAAACTTTATTATTTACTTTGTATGAGAGCTGATAGACTGCTGCACCTAGTTTGTTTATGTTTTTATTTCATGTTTCACCTAATGTGTATATGTTTTTGTTTATATTTTGCACGCAGTTTGATTATTTTTTGTTTTTGCATGTTTACTTGTTTATTTTATGGGTGTTGTTTAAAATGTGTATATTTTTATTTGTATCACTAAGTGTGTGTTTTTAATTGTCTATTTGTGTGTTTCGTGTGTGTACATGTAATTATTCCTCTGTATGTATACATTTGGTGCACGTGTATTTGTGTTTGTTTCCGTTTCTGCATTTATATATGTTCGTCATCTAAAATTATTTGACTTTTGCGAAATCAAAATAAACAAAGTATTGATAACGAGCTCCAAAAATAGCATTAGATTCTTCGAAATCAAAATAAAGAATGTTCTGACAAGCAGTTACAAAAATAGCATTTGATATTACGAAAACAAACCAAATTCTGATATGGAGTTACAAAAATAGCATTCAGTATTTCGAAAACAAAATAAACAAATTTAGATAAGCCTTTAACAAGTAGATAATTTTTACTCAAAATCGGTCTACATAAGGACTCGTTTCCAGCCTTCTATGTACGTTGAAAAGATTTTCTATAAGTTTTCGAACACGTTTTTTGAATGGTACCAGATAGAATTTTGCAGAACAAGTAATTCATGAGTTATAGATAAATATCTAAATTACCTCGGAACTCATTTAAATTTTTTAATATTTCTTAAATTAATCAACATCTTATTTACATCGAAACGACCTTCGACAGGTATTCGAGGGCGGTCTTTTGAATAATGACATGTAACAAATTCGTAGGATAAGAGGTTCATGAGTTAATGCTGTATATTTTATTTACCTCCTAACTGATTTCTAAATTTTTTATAACTAATTTTCATCATTTAAGTGAGATATTGTAATAATTCAACAATTAGGTTTTCGAGGGCGCTCTTTCGAATGATGAAGGTTAGAAAATTGTACGATAAATGGTTTATGAGTTAGTTATGTATTAATATTACGTTGAAACTACCTCATTTCTGAATCTTTTTTTACGACTTTTAATTTAAACCATACAGTTTGCGTGAAGTAAGCGTACTGAGTTTCGACAGGCCCTTTTGAGCCTTTACTGTTTACATTTTTGTAAGATTGGTAGTTTATTAGTTATCACTCTATAATCAAACTATTTAATACCGTATGCAGTCAGCGAACCTATAGGGTGGTACATATCAGAATGTTAGTGTAACACTCAATATGTGCATCATATCGTTATATTTAGAACAGATGTTTTGTTTTCAGAAACAGCAATTTATTTGTTCTGGTAATTATGGGTATTGATTTATGCGACACTAAACTTTAAGTGACCCCATTGGCCATCCTATTTTTCAAAGCCGATGTGGACTCAAAAACCATTGTTACTGAACAAATAGGGAATTTGGCACGGTTTTTCGTTAACCAAAATTAGACAAGGTGGCAAATCCAACTGTCAGAAATTTTAACTGTCTCGGAACAGAATTTTGTCATTTCTTACGAGTAGAAAACGGTTCAGTGCTAAATAGAACATTTACTAATTCAGGATTCGTTTTGTTCGCCAACATGGACGTGGTTAAAATTTTTAGTTTTCAGTATTCGCGAACATTGTTATCTCAAATAAAATTGAACAAATTTTTGTTCACCAAACGAGTAAAATTTTCAGTAAATGTTCATGTATTCGCACACAAACAAGTTTCATATTTTAAATTTTCAACAAATTTGTACAATCATTAAATTATTAACCTGGAATCATAGTCGAATACAATATGGAAAAGAACATGGTCGCGAACAATTTCACTCATAAAATGTTCACTGATAAACTGTAGATTGAAAAACAGCGCGAGCACGATTAATAAGTCGTTATTTCCAACGCAACTTCAATTTTAAAAGAAAAGTTCGCAAACATTGGATGCTTGGTGATTTTAATCATACATGTTTGATGTCACTACCGTATTTCTCTATGACAAAATAATCTATACAAAAATACATTTATTTAAGAACTACGTTTGTGTTATCGAACAACATTTGCTAAAAAAGAATATACGTTTGTGTTCGCGAACAAATTATGGATTAGCGTGCAATGTGAACCCCGAAACTTGATGCGTACGAACTATTCTATGCTCGATGTAAGCAGCTCGGCAGCCCTATAACTATAAACATCATCTGGAACGTGTTCATAACTACTATACGTTTGCGCGCGAACTCAACATGAACGGAATATCACCCATTCTCAGCTTAAACATTTACCTCAATTTGAAAAATATTGCAGTTAGTGCGCACGGTTATGAAAACGATAGCAACATCTTTTCCTTGTTCATCTCAAAATCTCAACCAAAGATATATTCACTTGCTGCGCTACGATGGACACTATTGTTTAGTGCGAAACCTTGACGCTTTGCTCTATAGTCAACGTCGTCACAAAAGCAAGACGTATTTCTGTTGTAAACGCTTTGTTCCATGCTACACCGGAAAACAACGTAGTGAACACATGCAGCACTATTTGGACAATAAGATGTCACGCGTGGAGATTCCTGGACCTTAATCGAATCTTCAACTTGTCAATTTACACCGAATGAAAAGATCCCCATACGTCATCTACGCTGACTTGGAATATCTGCTTCACAAGGTCATCACATGTGTACCTCCCATGTCAACATCATACAGTAATATATATTAAAGACATTAGCATTTGGTTGCAAAGATGGAAATCCAATTATCTTCCACGGTCATAATCCGATAGGCTTCTTCCAACAAGAAGTTATACTCTGTGAACTCTGTGAAAAAACTCTGTGAACACCACCAACAACAGCATATGATCCATCAGAAACGTATAGTTATGACAGAAAATGACTAGGAAAATTTCAAAAAGGCAAAGGAATGTTACATCTGTGATTTACCGTTCGAGTATAATAATTAAGCGAAAAAATCGGTCATTTATGCGGCCGATACCGTGGTACTGCTAACGCTAAGTGCAACATAGGCTATCTCCTAAGTCGTGACATTACGGTGTTATTTCATGTTCTTCGTCGATATGATGGACATTTGATTATACAATAACTGGGAAGAATTTGTAAGGGCCATAGATTAGACATTGATTGCATTACGAAGGTTGCAACTGTAACGAAGGGATGTAGCTATAACTGGATACAAGTCAGTAAACCTTTTTCTCAAATGTGCACAGAGTATATATAATAGTCTTGAAGAGGATAATTGCAACTGGTAGCAACAGCGAAAGGTTTAAATCGAGGTTGCGGTGGTTTGCGATCTGGAGCAGCAGGTTTTAGAGTTTCCAACACTGTTTTGCGCTTAGAAAAATCAAAATGTTTCTACCGCTAAGCTTCAATTCACCAAAGCTTTTCAGCGCAATTGTGCTCGAACGGGTAGTAAAGAACAATTCAGTCAAACCTAAAATAAGACAATGTTTTAAAACCATGAAAAACAAGTCTGTAAAAGAAATAGAAAAATGGCAAACATATGCGGCGTTGAAAAGGTAAATAAGGAGAAACCGATTACCCTGTGCAACACGAAATCATGTCAACACAGTTAGTTGAAATAGCTTGTGAAACAACCTTACCAAGTAATAAATAGCGATGATTCTATTCGGTTTAAAAGTAGTGAATTGCATTTGATTTAATTGGTAAGTAATAAATATTGGCATATATCGATTTTCAAACTGTGAAATCAGACTGTAGTCCAATAAACTGCTTACTTATAAGTTGTTTCATGTAATATGTTTGGATACGCGCTATTCACCTGGTACATCATCGCAGCAGCGTCCCATTCCCTTCCCCTACTCCTCCAAGGTTGGGGTCCAAAACGTGGAGGAGATAAAACGCTCATTAAAGCTACTA
>JASANE010025171.1:0-131510 GCA_030248225.1 Trileptium ribeirensis | reverse complement strand
TTGCACAATATATAACAAAAATTCACCATACTTTATCTCGGCAAGTTTATAAAATTATTAAAAATATAAGTAAAATTTATAAGCTTTTCGATATAATCGCTTAATTATTGTATAATTTCTTCTAAAAATCAAGATTTGTTTGTTGTTCAAGACCTAAAATAATGCATCAGCGATACTGCAAAATTGCGGCAATTTTCATTTCTGTGGAATCATTTGCAAATGAGTTATGTGCGGATTATACTATGTGCGGATATTCCTGACGCAGGATATTATTCAGCATACTTATCTAGCATAGTCTGACAAATCTGCTCTTATTTTACACTCAAAAATAATTTTATTATAGAACAGTATTTGTATAACTATTCGATAAAGCCGTAGTAGATACGGAATGGCAAATTTCAACGCCATAATTGTTTTCGCTGCAAAATATTAAACCAATGTTAATTATATATGTTTAAGCCTTTTTCAGCGAAACGGTACTCATTATAAATTACCTAGGTCAACTATTCAATTTGGTTTCAATGAGTATATATGAAACAGTGATTACTTAGGTTGTATATATGTTGTGTTATTGTTAATGAAGCCTTAGACTGCCTTAATTGTTTTATCATCGTTGTGTCTTTAAGTTTTTGAGTATCATCATTGATTTGTTGTCACAACTATACAGTAATGATACTATCCTTACTGTATTAATATATATATATAATTCATATTCATTAGTAATAATATTGTACTTTTTAATGCCAATGTGGATTCAAAACATAGGTGTCAAAGGTCGTCTACTCAGTGCCGAGAGATGATCTCAGGGGTGGAGGGATTCGTCAAGGGATGGAAGTCGTCGCGGGGGGTTGGGTGGAGAGGCCGTCAGGAGTGTAAATTTTCTGAAATTTTTTCGAACTGAAAATTTTTCTCCTCGATTTTTGCCAGTTTGCAATAATCTTTCCCTAATTTCCCCCGATCCACTAAGAAGTCTACAGCAATTTTTACCATTTTTAGCGTTTTTTGCCAATTTTCGCTAAAATGTTCGCGGAAGGAATGTGGAGCCTTCATGGGGTACTTGTTACTCCGGACTCGGACCCTTAAGGAGTTACGCCTATGATTGAAACAGTAGTTAAAAACTAGACGAATTCTGCAATCGCATTATGTAGCACTATGGAAGGTATATGACAAAAACCAAAACATATCGGTTTTTGCCTAATCTTCAAATACTGCTGGCGCTCCTTGTGCAGGCGTTTCAAAAGCCCACATTTGTGTTTTTGCGACGATTTTACATGGAGGTGTTTCATTCCGTTATTGGAAATTACACGTTTGTAGCTTTCAATTTACATCCTGCCTTTCGTCTTTAGTTTGGTTCCGCGCAACTTAGCATTCATATTGGGTCCCCTGGTATACTACAAAAGCTCCTAAAGGTTCATTTTTGGACGAATTTTTTTCTACATTAGGTCGATTTTTGACCCATGCCCCCTTTTTATGTTCACTATTTACCAAAACCATCGATCTCTGGATTCTTGTTTGGCACCAGTGACTACATGGCACTCTACTGGATCCACGATGTGGCCTCAAATAGTGTAGCTACTGGCTATAGTAACAAAAGTTTAAAATGTGGCATTAAATTATTTATAGTAAAATGTTTTTGGGTTTGTCCGATTTATTATCTTTTAATTTCTGAAAGTTCCATTATATGTAAATTATTTGTTCAAGATTTACAAAATTCCGACATCAAATGCACACAGCACGGCCGGGAGCACATTGCATAACAAATGATAGTGATCACAAATATCATAATATCTATGAAATGGTAGCATTTATAATGCAAATGTGTAACGGTGGCCAGCCAACATATCACATTGTTGCATCACATAAATGATATTATTCAATATTTAGATGATCTACATTGTAAAGTTTTTGCGGGTGATGTTACGTCATACATAAAAACCTAATGCGGTATGCATATATACTATAAATTGAAATTTCAAACAGTGCCGACAGATATTACAAGCTGGACAAATACCTAGTAATTGTAAATTTCTACAAACAAGTGTAAACATTAAAAACAACCAAATGATCACATACTGTATTAGCGAAAGAGAAATTCCTTGCATAAATCAAATTAATGATCTCGTGTGTAGATTAATGATTATTCAATCACATTGATCATTAATCAAATCAATGTGTAGAGATGTGCTGTAATTTATAATTTACACAGTACTATAATTCCATTATTGCCGCAAACTAACAAGGAATTAACATGCTTTTCGACGTTTGCTTATTCTTGATGCGAATTATATTCATTTTAATGTTTAATAATCATAATAATAATACATAATTATGTTTGACCAATCCTAAAGGCGTGTTCGCACGCTCAAACTTTTTGCTCAAATTTTGAGCTCAAAATTTCATCAAATTTTGATCAAAATTTGAAGGTAATTTTTTAACGAAAAATTGCGACATTTCAAAATTTGAGAACAAAATTTGAGCTCAAACTTTTTCAAGTAATGAATCTCGTCGATGATTGGCTACAAGAATATCTTTGAAAAGTTTGAACAGTGTTCACACTTTCAAACTTACCAAAAATGCAAAAAAGATGCTTTCAAATTTTGATCAAAATTTGAGCTCAAATTTTGATCAAATTTTGAGCAAAAAGTTTGAGCGTGTGAACACGCCTTAAGTTACGTCTCAAATATGGGAACGTTCTAACTTTGTTATACTGATAAACTAGAATGTAAGTAGAGTTGTTTCGTAAGCCGATTATTTGAACCCTGTGCATTAAACCGCTCCAAATATCGAGAACGCTCCACATATAATAACCTTAAGTTGTTGGAACATCGCCGACGAAATGCTGATCTTGTTATAATTATACACCGCATCAGGTCAAAAATCTCACGCCCGACCCAATAATTCGTAGACCCGACCAGACCCGACTGCAATCTCTTAAGATACATGTTCTATTTGCACATTTGCACACTACACAATATCCTGAACTTGCATTGTAAAAAATGATTGAAAACACATATTTGCTATTAGCATTTTGGGTCAATCGCTGCACCCGAATTTGAACCGAGTATCCGATCTGCGACTAGTCCCGATCTGACCCGACTAATCCTGGACCGGAGCCAATTATGGTCTCTAGCTATGATTTGTATAAAGCCTAAGTTTTGATATACACACAGGTAACTCTATCTTTGAATTATTGCGCTATGTTAATACAATTTTATGACGCCGTAAACCTGAGTTTTGCCAAATTATACGACTTGAATTTGCCAAACACTGTACGATGCAGAAATTGGAATCGTAAAGATTTTAAACTAGCTATGAAACACATCATTGTATAACTATTTCATCGCTTAATTTCTATCAGATAGCTGTACTTAGGAAAACTTGCCACTGTCAGTCATAACAATGCCTTTTATCAAATAGCGAGAAAGAGTGTCTAACTATGAGTGCACCGCATATATATAATGTCAAAATTAAATCCCTCGAGTTATGGAAATTATATATGCAAAGGAAAATCTGCGAAAGATTATTATTTTCCAACATTGAATCACTGTAATTGTAAAAATATATTCTGGGTTCCTCAGACGCAATATTTGTTTAAACCATGAGCGCAGATCAGAGGAGGACTGGTCCCCCACTTTTTGTAGTGGGTGGCAGAACCCCGACTCATCAAAATATAATCTTTTAACAAGGCAAGAATTAAAACGATCTTGCATCGCCACACACTCGCATATATATCTTGGAATGTTCAGCAGCTCTATTTATGCAATAAAAACCAGTCGGTATAAATATAATGCCAGCATCTACACCCATTAATTTTTGGAATTTTATGTTTTAACTAATTTACATTATCTGCATTTTGTCTGGGACTGTCCTACGAAGCTGTTCCTCCCACTTTTCAAATCGTATCTGCTCCCTTGGTTTCACTCACTAAAATATCAGAACTAAATTAGGGCACCTAAGTGATATAAATGCATCTTAATCTCTTAATAGCTATGATTTGACAAATCGTTCGCTAAACGAAATCAATAATCAATTAAACAAGATCAGCTATGGAAAACCAAGCTTCCGACACATATTTGTTACGAGTATGACCGCCTTTTTGTTAGTAGAAATGCGTCAATCCAGCTCCTCGCATTGCCTGACACTAACTAGAGCAATTCAGTTATCTTATTTAGAATCACGCAGTTCATTATAATACATAATATAAAGGTAATGTGCACTCTCAGTGCCAATTTCCAAAAACCTGTATTTGACAACCTGTTTCAGAAATCCAAGTGACCTAATGGAATTTACCACTAGTCTAGCATACGCTCGATTACTAGATCGCTTAACGCTATTGAAGGGAGATTCCATAACAAGGTACGACACTAATAAACTACGGATTAACATATACCATTCATTCTACGGATGCGTTTAAACAATTGGGTGAAAAATGTAAAAACACATTGAAACGTTTTGGGTCAATCAAGTACATACGTTCAGCACTACGTTTTTGGGATTGTTGCTTGCTTACATTGCTATTAAGCCATTGCATAACCAACTGCTAGTCGCGGAGGATGGCAATGTAAGCAGCTTCCTGGCGCACCTCGATAGCCAAAACGACCAGGATGACCATGACGGCCGGGTTGGCCTTGGCGACCAGGTAATCCTTTGTCTCCAATGGGGCCTGGGAATCCGGGGACACGTTGAATAATATGTTTGCCAGGTCGACCTGGCGCTCCTTTTCGCCCTGGAGTACCTGAGCTTCCACGCAGGCCGATCGGTCCACCAGCTAAAACAATAAATAACGTTGACATAGGCAAGGATATGTTGTTGGGTACAATATAGTCGAATTAATTAGCAGTATGCACAAAACTAAGAACGTTGTGTAACAAAACACTTCGCTATGGTTGTCAGTCTGGAAACCGCAGTAAGAACTATGTAAATGGTTATAAATTAAAGCCATTAATGCTTAGGTTGACTAAGTAACTAAATTTATAATAACGAGTCAACTTTCAATGCATATAAAATCAAATTACATATGATGCAGAACTACTAAATGATGGGGTATAAATATAAAACCTCAAAACAGCGTACTGAAAACGATCAATCCGCTACGGCCACGAGGACCAGTGTCTCCTATCTTCCCACGTGCGCCTCTGGCACCTGGAACACCTTGCTCTCCGGGCCTTCCAGGAACAGCGATTACGTACGGACCTGGAATACCATGCTTGCCTGAAACAAAAATTTTATCAAGAGACTATGAAAAGTATATATTGTCACAATTGGCATTTCCGCAGTTTCAGGTCCGTGTCTTTAACAATTCTTTCAGTATGAATTCTGATGTTCAGGTGTTCTCAAAGTTGTATTCTTATTATATATATTTAGTGTAGCTTCTGGATACTAGGCTTTAAACAGAAAAAAACTGTTTTAAATGTCATCTGACAGAATATTCTTGAGGTTTTAAAATGCGAGTAAGTTAGCATGCATGATAAGCTGGGCTCAATAACGGCCACGGTTAAGCTTACTGCTCGTGCCGCACTTTGAAATAAAGCCCATGTACTAAACCAGGTACTGGTGTCAATTTAAAACAATCGGTCTGGAATGAAATGGAGTCAAATGAAAAACGTGTACTTTTTGAGGGCTGTTTACGCAACGACCTTGGCCATATTGTAGGTGGGTAAACGCACGTTTGCTAGGGGATGATCACAAAAGGTTGCAATACTATCGTTGACTTAAACTAACAGGGAATGCAGTTTCAACGCGTAAAATTGATAAATATATACAGGGTGTCACATCTAAGTGCCCCGATTTGTTTTGCCAATAACAGCATCAATTCTAAAGGAAATTGACCGATTTTTCACCGGTCCTGCATATTACTGTTTGGTTTTAGTTTATATGAATTTTATTGAAATCGTAAAACATAGTAACAGCTTGGGAGTCACTAAATCCGGGACACCCGGGTTTGCAACCATTCCATGGAACATTTGCGCATGGCACCCTAACAAAAATAAGGACAATGTCCAAGAACACAATATTCAGTAAATATGCTATCGTTTCAGTCGGTTTGTTGCTTGCTTCAATCCTACAGCTCAACTTGACGGCCTACATTTTCAACTACAAGCTCAAGCCGTTCTCAATAGTACAAAAAGACTTTATTGAGCATCTCCAAGGGAACATCGTCGAAAGCTTCCATAATTCTCGACTTTAATTCAGTAATGTTAGAAGGATTTGTTGCATATACCTTAGATTTTATACATCCCCATAAGGAAAGTCGTAAGGGCACAAATTCGTAGACGTCGCTGGCCAGGAAAGATTTGGTGAACTCAGACACATCCATTTTGTAGGCAAATTTTCATCGAGCCATGTCCTAACACTGCGTATCCTGTGGCACCGTCTTGCAAGAACATAATGCTGCACACACCCTTAAAAGTTCGACTTCAGGCCAAAACTTTTGTTGTAAAATTTCAAGATAACGTTTTCTGGCCACGTATTCATCAAAGAAGAACGGTCCAATAATCCCATAGGACCAAATAAAGGCTCACACATTCGTCCTAGGATAAGGGAGTTCATATTTCACCACACAATTAGGTTTCTGCGGTGCCCAATAACGATGACTGCGTCGGTTGACCCCTCTATCAAGATGAAAATGTGCCTCCTCTGAGAATCCCAGTTGGCTGAGGTGGTCTATGCTTGCTGATAATCGCTGCAGTTCATCCATGGCAAAGGCATGGCGATTGGTGCGGTCTTCGTCGTGCAATTTGTGCATAAGCTAAATTTGTTAAGTGTGCCGCCTTAAATCTTTCAAAATTCTTTAAATTGTTTGACGCGACATTTTAAGCGCATAAGCGCACTGCGGATGGAAGAGTGATGATCTTCTCGAAATTGCTGCTCTAAGCGTTCGACGTTGTCGTTATAGGCAGAGGCCCGGCTCATATCCCGAGGCGTAGTAGCAACGGTGCCGTCGTCATCACTGATTCTTCCCATTTTTGTGTAGACCGCCCACTTGGGACAGAATGGTTGCGCCAAAATTCGTTCCATTCAACCAACATAAGCATTTAGCGTGATGCTCTACTGAATAAACGGTGTTCATTAAAAATTGTTACTATTAGCAGTATTATGTAATAAAACAGCCTGAAATTAAAAGTAAGCCTGAGAAGTTTTAAACGGGCATTTACATAGCGTGTAATCCCGATCAACAACAATGTGAAAATTAGTGGCGGCGACTTTGGGCTATTGTAGCAGCGAATCCAATTTAGATTTTTAACCAAATTTCCGCAAACCGAATCCCAATGCTTGTTTTTGGTGAGGCTAGACCTTGGTTAAAATCCGTTGTATTATGTGAAAGTTATCGAAACAACATTGGGCCGCTTGGCTGGGACACCCTGTATAAACTTATAAGTAGTAAATTTTTCAATGCACGAAGTCTAACCAACAAAACAGGAAAACTAAAAGCACTTCTTTATTCAAAACATTTTCCTATTATGGCAGTGTGAAAAACATGGCTACACAATGAGATACTAATTAGTATGGCAAGTACTCATGGCTGTAATGAGTATTGTAAGGATCGAATCTTTTGATGGCGGGGTTGCTCTTTTCATCGGCAATTCAATATGTCATTCTACTGTCACCATAGATGAGCGATATTCAGACCTCGAAGTTATAGCCACAGATATACACTTCCCTACCAAGCTTAGGTTAGTGTGTATTTGTAAACGTCAAAATTAACAGTTTAGATCGCTTATACAGCTGTAATTCCAACATGACAAGTGCATACATGGATCGAGGTCTGAAGTCTTAGGGAGAGGGGGTGGCCTGGTCCACGATCGTGGGACCTTCGGCATCCAGGGGTTAGCCCGTCAGCGAGAGGAGATAGTGGGATCTGCGGCCTCCGTCTACGCGTTCCGCGCCTGCGGCACCATCAGTAGGAGGAGGTTGGACCACCTATCAGTGGGGTAACCGAACTTCGGGGACGGTCATCCTCAGGGAGATATGAGCATTTATGGACAAGAACCATCTGACCGTTAAACAAGGTCCGAGGTCGCAAGTGGGGCAGCAGATACTTGGGGGATCAGCAGTATTTTATTATATCATTTTATATGCAATAGATTTGTACGCTCCTAAAGGATATTGAATTAGTGTATCCGGATTACATTAAGCGACTTATTCACCAAAAAACTATGTAGACGCTGCAACCTTACTGTTGAGTTCTGCATTACGATCAAGTACGCGTTGCGCGCTCGAAATCTTAGTTTTAAGAGGCATCACGATAACCAAATTTCAAGTCGCAGTCGTAACAAGGTACTCATGCACATTAAAATCAACTTCATGGCGAATCAGGTAGTAGGTCGTTTAAGTGAAATTCCGCTGCATTGGAACATCCGACAACGAACGCTCAGAGATATTCCAAAATGTCTTTGTCCGTGATGACAGTACTACACCCCGCAGGCTCTGTCCACGACGATTAGTACCAATATCACATGGGTTGGTTTTTACGCTTGATACAGTATGACGGGTTTGTCAGTAAACCTAATGCAATACGTAGTCATTCACGGGAGTATACCCGCAATTGCTTATGTGTAAACTAAGAGAGGCCTTATCAATCACACTTTACGCACATCTTCGAGAAGTCATTTGTAAATTGTGTATTGCATATGTCATGACGATGTTATCGATCTTTATAAAAAAGTGATGCGTGTAATCACATTAATTATCGGCCTATGGCTCCATAGTCAGATTACAGCACGGTAATAGAACGTGTAATTAACGCTTCCATGAAATATTACTTAATAAAAAATATAATATATCCTCAAACTGGTGCGGTTTTTTAAACAAAATCCATGGCTATTCAGCGCATCGGGCACATACACCATTAGACACAGTGGCTGGATAATAATATTCCTGTATCCGTAGTATACATAGACTTTGTCAGGGCCTTTGATACAGTTTCTCATAAAAATAATACATAAATTATGGTTTCTTGGCGTAACTTGTGCACCTTGAAATGATTATCGTTTTTATGGGTCAAGTTAGTCTCAAATTTTTCTAACTTTCGTAACAAAACATCACTAGTTCCATAAGCAAACGTACTTGGGACCTACATTATTTTTGTGCTATACTTATGATATAGTAGCATCTGTGAATAATGTGCATAGCAAAATATTCGCAGGCGATATTAAATTATGTATAGAGTTATTTCAAAACTCTGTTTGTTGAAGCATTCGCACATGGAGCACTTAACCCGCTTCAGCTTTGGAGAAGACTCGTGCCAACTAAAAATTTCCGGGCTTAATGTGCATTTGGGACAGATAATGCGAAATTTACCTACTATCTGAGCAACGTGGTTATACCCTTTGTTATACCATCAGCATAAGGATCTTGGCGTTAAGACAAACTGCAATTTGATGTTCAGCGCCATGTCAACGATACTGTTTCTAAGGCATATATTGTTACAGAGGGTCCAGTTTGAAACTAAAGGAGGGGGAAAAATTAGTACCGCAAAAATTAAAATTACTAGGTCTTGATTGCATTGCAAAATTTAATTAAGTAATACTGAGTGGGTGTAAATTATTAGCAACCACAAATTTTGAAATTACTAGGTAATCGCTGAATACTAGTAACCCGCAAACGAGGGTTAAACGCAGCGATCGTGGCTTTATTTTTAAGATATCATATTGTCTAATAACCTGTAACAGACTGTGTTTGATGTATACCCAAAACTGCTTGAACCGTCAATAAATGGAAAATCCTAAAGCCTGGTCGACTTTAGGATTTAGGATGAGGAAACCAGCTGACAACGCATGTAGTATTTGTGCTGGTTTCTCGAGAACCAAGCCGCAAAATCAGCCTACTAGAAACCCTATATATAAACAATTCTTGATGACCTGTAAGAAATACGTAGCCGAAATCTGAAGACACTCTATATTCTGTAAATCGGATTCATTGACCCTAAACCCATTGAAAACTCATGAAGAAGAATGAAATATGCACGCCAGAATCCAGATAAGCAAATCATTGATAGACTATTTTTGATACCATGTACCAAACTTCAGAAGACATACTATTTTCTGTAAATCGGCTTCACTGATACTAAACCCAATGAAAACGTCTGACAAGGCATGAGATACTCGTGCTGGATTCTAGATAACCAACCATCGCATTCAGCATACCGGAAAACTCATACAGACAATTTTTGATGACCTGTATGCAATACGTAACCAAATATTAACGGAAACAGACAATATTCTAGACATCCGGTTCACTGACCCTAAACACAAAGAAAAACCCCTAGAAAAGCTTGAAATATGCATGCTGGACGCAAGATAACTGAATAATTGTATGATCAGAAAAGGCTACATATAGACCATTGTTGATATATACTTTGCACAACGCCAAACCTTTACATAAACCGAACAGTTGAAAATGGACTACATTTCGAAAATCTGGTTCATCGACTGTAAAACCCTCGAAACCCCATGAGAAGGTATAATATTGTCACGATAGATTCTAGATAGCAAAATTATAGTATCCAGCGTGCTTGATAGCCTAATAAGCACTCACTGTAAGGAATAAAACACAATAACATGCCGAAAATTGAAAAATCGCTATTTCTGACAAACGCTCGACGAACCATACCCCACACCGGCCCAGGGAGTAATCCAACAAAAAAGTCGTGGTCAGCAAAGTTATAGAGCTTGATGAGCTATTACTGAATGGTTGCCTTCACTTGTCGAAACCTATGTCGCGAGATATGGGCTGCGTGACACTGGTACGCGCACTGTCAGATTTAGTAGACAACCCTTAAAAACATGTGTTTTTACCTCGAACATGGGGTCAGACCAACTAAAGACACTTCCTCGTCACCTTTTCCATAGAATAAAAAAATTTACAGAAATCTATCCATCCGAAGATGAGTTATGAATGACGAAAACAGATAAAAAATTTTTTTGCGAAAACTCCGCTTAAATTACAACCAGTTCTCGGAAAATAGCTGCGTGCATCGAATTTGGTAGCGCCCATAAAATGTATGGAAATGTTTTTATCCGCTTCCTTCAGTTTTAAATCGGAATCTATTATAAACATGCTTTTCATTGTTTTCTAAGTTGTAATACAGATAATTTGATACAATTGTTATATTTCATATTTGAAACCCATAGTAGGATAATACTAATCCCAAGTTTGGTCACCATGGTTGCTTACTAATATAGACAAAATTGAAAAAGTCCAATGATACTTCACCATAAGGCTGTTGCCACCACCGGATTTGATAATAGTTCGTATCTAAATCCCCTATCTTCATTGAAGCAATAAATTGTTGGATTCGCGTAGATTGAAATAGGCGTTAACTATGATTTTTAAAAATTGTGAATAATGAGGTTAGTATGGTCAAAATCTTTCTTTACGTATCTCATGATAATGTCAAGCGCGTCCACGTATATAAACTATTGACGAAAGTTTCCATACAAAAATAGTAGGATACAAATTCGCATTAACGTGTGGAACTAACTACCGGAATACATGAACAGCAGTTCATTAGTACGAGCCGGTTGTCCAGATAAATTTAAAGTACTTTACGGCAGTTTACACCAGGATGGATTTCTTCGTTTTAGTAAAATTCTTTCATTAGATATACGAGGCTCCCTTCCTTTCTAATACGCCAGATTAATATATATATTGTCAAGTTGGGCAACGTGTGAATCATATCTTCGTATAGTTTGGCTTGATTCTGATGCCATTTTGCAACGTTTTGAATAGCGTTTTTTTCTCAATGAGAAATTGGTTTTCGAAAGCGGTGCGAATAAAAAGGACTGAATATAGCGGTGAAAAATCTAGTGTTTGGATCATGCCGATGCACAAAGGAACAGATTGATAGTGCTTAACTGCAGTTGCTTTTAAAAACTTTTAATGGTAATTTTTTGCATCATACGTTTCGTTCGTATACTATATTAATTATTCATTTGGCTAGTACAGTTCGTAGTTTTAGGCTGAATTGGGTACCACTGTTTGTTTTCCACTTAGTCTGATAGTGCATTGAGTGAACAAACTGAGAACCCTTGTTACATTTTTGGAGGTCGTACTGGGGACTTCCGCCAAATACGTACTACTGTAACCCAGCCGCACTGGCAACTTCCCTAAAATAAAACGACATACTTAGAGCTCTACGTCTAAGACTTAGATAGGCTTCTTAACTACACGTTCACCCCGAAAAACACTACACTACTTAGCTACTACAGTTACTACTTACTTAGGTACTTTATTGCTAACCTAGGGCGCTACTCACGGACGCTATAAGTCGCTTTTCTTGCCCACAGCTTGTCGCTTGTGCCGGAAGTTATCCCGACGCCTACGGGAGCTATCGAACGTATTCACACAGCACGCCATCGAGAGGACCTCGCTTTTTTATATTCCTTCGAACGGTACTCGTTCTATATCCGTCGAGCGGAACTCGCTTATCAATACATTGCCTTCAGCCAGATCTTGTCCATTTCACAGCGCTCCGGCACCGAGCACCAAGGTCAGCTCTAAGCAATAAGTGTGAAGTTACTGAGAAAGAAGCTCAAAACATAGTGCGCCAAAGTAACACATAACATTTGCTAAAGTACATTCTAATGGCTCAACCAGGTACTGCGACTAGGCCTAAGTGTAGGACTGAAAGTATGTTAAGGGCTCTAGAAAAGCAGAATAATGACATATCACAGCTACTTAAATCTCAAACAAAAACTAGTGAGATTGTCGCTATATTACAACAACAAGTCATAGAGATAGATAATATCACTTCACCGCCATCGTATCAGGCTGACTTATCCTTTTACTATGGCAAACTAGGAGAAGATTTTAAGCAGTGGTATGGACTTTTTGAGTTCATCGCGAGTGCAAATAATTGGAATGAAGCTAGCAAACTTAAAGTACTACCTGCTTACTTACGAGACACTGCACTTGAGTACTATAGGGGTCTACCTGAACCAACTAAGCGTAGCTATGCGTCACTTATAAGAGAACTATGTAATGCACTACAAGCCCCTGAGGGTGAAAGGTTCAAGCGTAATGAACTTATGCGTAAGAACCAGCTACCTAGCGAAACTGTCACAGACATCGGTCAAGCAATCAAGGTTCTATCACGCGGAGAATGGCCTGAGCTAGATGCTAATACCACAGACTCTTTCGCATGTGACTTTTTCATTGAGGGACTTAGACTACGACGGCTTAAAAACGTTTCTACTGTCCAAAGAGCCTAAGTCACTTGAAGAAGCCATTAAGTTAGCTGAGAAAGACGAGGCTCAAACCCGACTACTAACTAATTCTGAAACTTATGAAGGTGCTAATGGTTCTGATTCCACATTGGAGCTTGACGACATTAAGCAAGCCTTACTTAAACTGGCCGACAGTCAGGCCACTTTACTATCGCACCTCAATGATAACAAAACTAAGCAAGTTAAGTTCGACTCTCAAACTGATTTAATTGGGGCTGTGAATTTCCAAACCAGTCGAACTAACGTTGAAACTCCTAAGTATGGGTTAGAAATCGAACGACTTCACCAACGGGTAGGCGGGTTTTTACGATCTCAAAACCGTGGTGGTGATAATAACTGCAGGCGACCATAACGAGTTACAGATCATAATCGCATGAATTTTAGGAATAGGTCTCCGGCAACTGGGAACGTGCGGTATGAATTTTGTCGTAGGAATCATCATAGTTACACTTGTCCTCATAAACCCGATAGTAACTTTGGGGGATATAGCGATTTTCCAAACTATGGAGACCGCGGTAGGCAAGATTACGATAACGTAAACACGCGAGACTATTTAAACACAGGTAGGTGAGACTATAGAGGAGCTATCATTGCGAGATTATCAGCTCCGGTCCACTAAACCGTCGAGAACACCTTCTAGGGAGCGCGAGCGTTCTTCTGGGCAGCGAAGATATGTAAATGCTATTCAAACTACTGAAAAACTAAAAACTGAAAATGATGCACTTAAAGATCAGCTCGAAAGGCTTAAGGAAAGAAAATTCTCATACTTTGTAGTATCGCTAATACCTTTAAATCTTCTTAAACAATGTGCAGCCGCAACTAATCAAACACTAAAACTTGCTAAAATAACAGTGTTACTATTAATAATATATTATGTACTAATCTTAATTACTCCTGACTTAATAACTGTTAGGTTGGGCAATGCGCAGGTGTTTGAATATCAAATTTGTGACAGCACAAAAACGGGCACGCCATCGCTTTACAGAAAACAGTACACTGTGTGCCTCCTACATCAGAGAACTTATTGTACCAATAACTGATCCAATGCAAATACCCACTTATAAATGTATTCTTGTCACTCATACAATTTGCACTAACAGTGGACTTTTTGATCTAAAGGTATTGCAATAGATCAAACACTACTGAGCTCTGTCGGACATGAAGAATGCTATCAAGCAAATAATCTACATCAATTTAAAGGTAATATTTTGAGTCAGACAACACCAACAACGTGGTCAACTAAACAGCCACTTAAGGTAAAATACAAATGGTCTTGCTATGATTTGTGTAACACTTCATATAACTTAATAATACAACATGGAACTGTTGCTACATTTGATGGAACGCTGCTATCTACAGACTTAGGAGACATTGCGAGTTGCAACGCTACCAAGTCATTTTGTGTAACCGATGAAGCAACATATATGTGGGACACAGCACTTAAGCGTAGCTTTTGTAAATACCAATATAAATCTTCACACACAGTTGAAATAGCTGGCAAACATTTAATAATAGATGATGTTCAGGGAGCCCTTACTTTGACAGAAGCCTTACTCAATGATACAAGCTGTAAGACATTTAACAAAATCTATATCACAGAAGAAGGTGTTGCAGTCAGCTTTGCTAGTACAAATCTTCCACAATTATTGTCCGGAAAACAAAATCCATTAATAGAACCGACTTTCTCCATTGTCTAACAAAAATATCGATCCAATAAATTTTAAACTCAACTATCTGAAACTAAATTAATGCCAATAGAAACTAAAATATTTACGTCAGTGTGGTGTGAACTGTGCGCAAGCAGGCACCGACTTCTTCACGTCGTTCAACAAATTTTAAAAATTGACCCGACTATAGCACTTAGAACGTTCTTGCAACGGAAGGCCATACTTATTTTTGACTGTCTTACTGTAAATGTAACTAGAATATACTGGAACCACAAAATTAATAACACATGTTACGAATACATTGCAGCTGAGCTTAACTATCAAATTTGGTTGTTATTACCAGGAACAAGAGACTTGATGTCAATGTCAGATTCAGTAACATGTGCACAACTATCACCAAGCATACACAAAGTTAATAAAACGCGGATCAAGGGTAACAATTTAACTAATCGAATACATGTAACAGAAACAGCATTAGACTTAATTAGGACCCACAAATGGCAACCGTTTATTTTTAAACCCTCAGAACCAATATCTATCAGTTCGTAAGCCTTCGTTCTCTAAATTATTATATCAGATAGACACATCGGATAAACGACGTCGCGTAGCAATACCGAGAATAGCGCTTTATCTTGTGATCCTGATATAGTTTACAACGTTCTTCGATGTGCAGAAGAAGGAGTGGGAAACATAATAGATGGATATGGATCTGCTGTCGGTCATGTCATTGTAGGCGTAGCTTCTGGTGTGACAGATCTAGTTAACGGATTATTAACTGGATCGGTACAAGTTGTCATTAACATCCTTGTCATTGTTACTTGTATATCGACTGCACTGGCATTGACTTATTTGTTCTACAAATACAAGATTTGTCACAGTATATCTGATACACTTCGACGTTACAACATCCACAACAAAAGACAAAACACTTTTCGACAAACTACTTATGAAATAGAAGTTGAGGAAACTTCACAACTAAAACTGAGCCGAAAACTAAATCAAAATACAGAAAATTTAACTCTTGATGAACAAATAGAAATGGATACTTGGCCGCCAAAGCCAATCGGTGGTCTTGATACAGGTACTTTCGTAATTCCTGTATCCTTATTTGGAATGGATACTTGGGCACCTTGGGACACTGGTTCTAGTCATACTATAATATCACACAGTATTTTTGCTAAATTAAAAAGACAAAGACAACATTACCGGCCGTTCCAGCAAAATCACTTACAGGAGAGGATTTAACATTTCACGGCACAATTCTTATACACATAAAAATAGGTACTAAGACTTTTGTAGATGTGTTCACCATAGCGATAGATTCGTGCTGTCCGTATGATTGTATACTTGGTGTTCAGTTTCAAAGACGACTAGGAAAAGTCACTTTAGATTTCCAAAATTATGAACCCCAATTACCAGGTACTAAAGTGAATATCGCAAAAACGGTTAGCCCGTATGCTGTAACAGCTACGGAAACAGTAGTAATACCGCCGCAGTCTGAAGTGTACTTACCGCGATTTCGTATAAATTTAATACAGACTAAAACAGTTAATCACAACTCCAGTTTGGAAAGTTGGCTAAACGATCGTTTGAAAGGTGTTCCATTTTAACTACTGCTAAGCAAGGCTAGGTTGATTTTGTTTTAATCAATGTAAAACCTTATAGAACCGTACTTTATAAAAACACTCACTTAGCAGATGCATATGAACTTGAGACTAATGAACATCTTTCTTTTAGTCATGACTTTGTTGCTACTATCAAAGGCAATCAAAAAATCAGAGAGCATAGAACTACTAATATTCCAGATTTTAAAACACAAGTGGAAAGTACAGTGTCTTGTTGGAGAGAATTGAATGAGTCTCAGAAACAAAAACTTGTGAATTTACTAACAGACTTTCAGGATGTTTTTGCACAATCTAATCATGACTTAGGAAAAACTGATATCGTCAAACATGGGATCAATACTGAGTGCAAAAATTCAGTAAAATCTAGACCATATCGAGTCTCTGAAGCTGAAAAACAAATAATAGATGAACATGTAACTAAGATGGAAAAATCTTGAGTTATTGTTTCTTCGTGCTCTCCTTGGTCAAGTCCAGTAGTTTTTGTTCCAAAAAAGTACAGAACTACAAGATTCTGCATTGACTTTAGAGCGTTAAGTAGGATCACTAAAAAGACATCTGTATACTACCTAATTGTAATGACTTATTTGAGGTCTTATGAAAGGCTAACTTCTTTACTTCGTTAGATCTAATGAGTGGTTATTGGCAAGTAGCTATGAAAAATGAGGACAGATAAAAGATGGCATTTGTCACATACTCTGGTCTATACGAGTGGAAAGTCATGCCGTTTGGACTATGTAATGCACCTGCAACTTATCAGAGACTCATGGAAAAAGTCCTTCGAGGCTTGACTAGAAAATTTTGTGTATGCTACATTGACGACATACTGATCTTTTCACAGTCGTTTTCGGATTACCTTAAACATATACAGGAAGTACTTACTCGACTACGAATGCACAATTTAAAATTGAAAATTACCAAATGTGATTTTGTTAAACATGAAATATCGTTTTTAGGTCATATTGTAGGCATAAATGGACTTCAAGTCGACCCTAAAAAGGTCAAAGCCATGCAATCGTATAGTACACCAACTAATACCACAAAACTGAAACGTTTTCTAGGCATGACTAGCTACTATAGGCGATTCATTCCACGCTATGGTACGTTTGCTGAACCATTACGTAAGCTTTTACGTAAAGACATGAAGTTCGTTTGGACAACTTCTTATGCTGAAGCCTTTGAACAAATAAATTCATAATTAACTAAAGCACCTGTACTTATTTTTCCCGATTTCACGAAAGAATTCTAGCTGCATACTGACTCTAGTGGAGCAGGAATAGGTGCAGTACTAAGCCAAAGCCAAGATACTAACTTAAGACCAATCGCATACGCCAGCCGTTCTTTACAAAAACCGGAACTCAATTATCCGACTATTGACAAAGAAGTACTTGACTTGCCATTGTATGGGCAGTTCAATATTTTAGGCCTTACTTATGCGTCGTTCACAGAGAAATCTGTGCAATTACTCGACACCGTCAGCATATACACACGTGTGTATGGAAACATTACATTCGAACGCATGTAACAACTTTCGTGAGTTGTTACACAAAGCGGGTTCTGCGCAACAACATTCGTACGTTGTTACGCATAAGCACCTGTATATAACGACATTGCTAATGTTGTTACATACAAGCGCTTATGCGTAACAATATTTGTACGTTGTTACACATAAGCGCTTGTATGTAACAACATTGCTAATGTTGTTACGCTCGAAGTTACAAGCAGAACGCAATACATAACCAAAATACAGAAGACAGACTATATCCTAAAAATCATGTTCATTAATCCTAAAATGAAAGACCTTTGAAAAGTCTTGAAATATTGTTGATATCGTGCTGGGCACTAAATCAGATTGTTGTATTCAGCATGCCGAAAAACCTCTATATTGACTATATATTTAATAAAATTCCCGGCAACAATTAACAGAAAACGCTTGTCAACTCATTTCCAAAGGATGCTATGTATATCTGTTTTATGTCATGTATAGCTGTTTTATCCTGTAAAATATCATGTATCAAAATTATAGTAAATGACAGAAATAATTGGCTCAAATTTCGTTAGATTTGGAGGCTGCTACCAAATGCATGTTCAAAACTAACAGAATGAATTCTTCGTTTGTTGACGACAAATTACGTGGTTAATAAGCGATATCATTCGAAGCTTGATATGTGATACGTATATACATGTAAAGTGTGTTTTGAGCATAAAATGTAATAGTCGCTCATCTTGAGGGGACGTCCGATTCTTAGAGGGTAACCCATTACCTCCTATCCGTACCTACGGTCTATAGGTTTTCGAAATTACTGGATACGATAAAAAGAGTAGTATTTGTGCTGTATATTCCAACGCGACAACTGCTAAAGTCCTACAAAGTAAAAATGAAAGAAATAATATAGTTTTGCATGAATTTTTTTACAAATCCACTTAGTCGCTGGAACATAAGATATAAGTCAAAGACTTACACATGTATGATCTTGATAAGTTCAAACTTGAACTATAAATGTTGTATGATTTCTTTAAAACATAATTTTACATTTTCCTGCATTGGTGATTGTAAAAGTTTTGGAAGATGCTGAAAACGATAAAATAATTCATCTGAGTGTATCTATGACTGATGATGTAGACGTTTTGGAATGGCGTTGTATCTCACGTTATCCCCAGAGCCACGTGTTATTCCGTGAATTTAAAGCAAAACTTATAATTTGTTGCATTTGCGGTAATAAGTTTTCGAGGGTGCTGAAAACGAGAATATGTTTCATTTTAATGTATCTGTCACATATATTACATACAAGCGCTTATGTGTAACAACGCACGAATGTTGTTACGCATAAGAGCTTGTATGTAACAACATTAGCAATGTCGTTACATACAAGCGCTTATGCGTAAAAACGTACGAATGTTATTACGCAAAATTTGCTTTGTGTAACAACTCACGAAGGTTGTTATATACGTTCGAATGCAATGTTTCCATACATACGTGTGTATATGCTGACGATGTTGAGTAAATGCACACATTTCTCTGTGAACGACATTATACTTGAAACCATTCACTGTCATCACAGACCACAGACCTCTTAAATGGTTACTAGAGCATCAACATACTTCACCATGATTAACACGTTGGGGCTTAAAATTACTAGAGTATGATTTAACTATAGATTACATTCCTCGTAAGCAGAACTGCGTTGCAGATGCATTATCTCGCGCACCACTTTGCGCTGCAATTCGCCAACTTCTAATTCTATGTGACATAACTCTAATTCTATAAACCCCAACTTATACCTTGCCGCAGAGGAAAATTTAGACTTAAATAAAGTCAAGCAATTACAAATTCAAGATCGAGAAACTAAATCGTTAAATGAAACCTTATCAAACAACACTTTTGTCGAAATCACTAAAAACTATAAACTCATCAACGGAATATTATATAAATGGCGTAGAGGAAAACTTCTGCTCGTGGTGCCTTCAGTACTACGTCCAGAATTTATACAAATCCCTCATGACGACATCTTTGGTGGACACTTAGGTGTACGTAAAACTTTAAGTAAAATTATAACACATTACTATTGGCCTAAGATAAATAGTGAGGTCTCCGACACAAATTAAAAATGGCAAAGCAACTTCAAGTAAAGTACCATTACAACCTCTTATGGTGAAAAACCGTTTGCCAGAATTGCAATAGATTGCTTTGGTCCACTTCCAAGAACAAAGCACAGGAAGAAATACATAGTGGTTATCAGCGAATACTTGACTAAATAATGGTGGACATCTTTGGTGGACACTTAGGTGTACGTAAAACTTGAAGTAAAATTATAACACATTACTATTGGCCTAAGATAAATAGTGAGGTCTCCGACACAAACTAAAAATGGCAAAGCAACTTCAAGTAAAGTACCATTACAACCTCTTATGGTGAAAAACCGTTTGCCAGAATTGCAATAGATTGCTTTGGTCCACTTCCAAGAACAAAGCACAGGAAGAAATACATAGTGGTTATCAGCGAATACTTGACTATAATGGGTTGAAGCATGTGCAACTTCTGATATAACTGCTGAGACTTTCTCTAAACTTATATTACACAACTTAATGTGTGTTCACGGGGCACCTAAACAACTGTTAAGTGATCGTGGAACTAACTTTATTAGCGACCTTGTTAAACAAATTTGCATTCTATTAAACACACGCAAAGTCGCACACAACATTTTTCAATTCAAAGTGTGATGGGCTGGTGTAAAAATTTAATCATACGATGTCAAACATGCTATCTATGTGCACTAATGCACAGCATAATGACTGGGATAAATACCCCCCATTTGTACTTTTTGCATATAGAACTAGCGTTCAGAAATCTACTAACTAGAGCCCCTTCTGCTTATTATTTGGGCGAGATCCTTACTTACCGTATGACGTCGCACTATTTCCTAACTCTGAAATCACTGATAATGAGCAAAACTATGCGAGTCAGGTAACAAAAAAATTCATTTGCTTGGAAAATTGCACAAAAATCGATTAACAGATCACAAACAAAACAGAAATCTTATTACGATCGCAATACTAGACCACACTTTTGCTATTGGAGATCGAGTTCTACTTTTAAGACTAAAAAAGACCTAAAGGCTTAACTACAAAATTAGGACAACCGTGGAGAGGACGCTATAGAATTCTAAATGTAAACTCAACTACGGCTCTGATTCGATCATGTGACTTCACAGATAAATCCAGTTTCAGAGTCGATGTCACGCACTTGAAGCGCTTTTATGGCCTTATGTCCCACGCTCAAACTTAGCATCACCAAGTAGTTCTGATACTAACGATGTTGCACACGTAGATATCCTGGGTTCTGAGAATGTTCCAACGTTGGAAACTAAATAGAGGAAATCGATATCACTTCAGACGTAGTTGCAACCGAAACTAAACAACTTATTAGACTTATAAACATAATCTTGAGGTATAATTATTATATTAACTTTTTGGTCTTTACATATTTTATCTTAGCTCATGTAAGATGAAATTAAGAGTGGAAATATTTATTTATTTTAATTTACTATTTTACTTATATATTAAATTAATTTATTATTTAAATTTATTATCTTGGGGGTCATTTCCATCTATTTGGTCTCTCCTTCGTCTGCTCTTCAATCTTTCTTGCCTTTGAATCATCGAAACTTCGGGAAATCTAACATCACGACTACTAAGCCGAAACCGTACAGCTTTCGCATGCTACATGAACGTCTTCCACAGTGTATAAGGTCTCGCCATGATCATGGAGAAATGTGCATTAGGTTTGAGGACTTCTATCGCTATGGTGCTTGTGACTGTAGTGCAAGATCGATGTTCAATTTGTCTGACATCATTCTGATTCAACAGCTTTCCTTCACACAACTTGTATTACGACTTGTCTTACTACCATCTGATCACGACTTGACATACTTCCATCAGCACGTAACTGTTCGGCTGCATTCGCTCACAAAATCTTGCACTTTCTACTCGTCTTGATCGACATTAATCAACCCGAGCAAGGACAGATCTATCGCCGACTACTCAAATTCATCGCCTCGTTGACTCGTTAGCAGTTCAAAAATATACTTCTAACTTACAGGCAGAACACTAACTTTAGTGGTTCGTACTGGTCAATGTTCTTAAGTCATCTCGAACAAAGCAACTACAATCTTTCAGGCAATAACTCTTCGCGTTCTTCATTAACTACAGAGAGCAAGCCAATGTTGTCGACATCACCGACCTTGGCCGCTCGATCGACTGAAAGTCACGAGCCGATGCCATCGACTTCAAAGGCAGATGATAAGATATCTGTGAGTGACCTGACTCAACCAAACATCGAGCTGTTGATGGGGATGGGATGTCCGAACGAATGACACTTTCAGAGAAAATGTCTGAGCTATCTGGTCCAACTTCATCGCAGTCGTTTCTTCAATGGCAAAATGAATTAGCCGAATTCAAAAACAAAGCTTGACAATCTTGAGCAGAAATTCGGTGAAGAAATGACTTTGACTCGGTCTAAAACAGACCATCTCCCTGGGACATTTGAACAGTTGTTAGCCAAATTCAATGAATTTGTTGAACAACTATGCAAACATCAAACCGAGTGGACTACTAATGTCGACTCAACTATGTTTGAACTGCATCTTGGCGTGCAAACCATAAGCGAATCTATTCTATGAAGCTAAATAAACACATGTTTCCAATATCTCTAATGTCCGTAGACGAGATTGAAGAAGCCCTGAATAACTAAATTTTAATATCACTTTCGGATTGCTTCCTCCCTCTAGTATTTAAGCACAGGCTAACTATTAGAAACCTCTTTCCATATTTGATTTTTGCTATTTTTCGTTTCAGTTGAACCGTGGTTGACGATCGCTCCACGTATTCTTTTGAAACTCCGGACTGGGCTTATTATTGCTCGTTCTCACTCAATATTTTTAACCGTTATACGTTTTCTAACTTTCTCGTCTGCCTTATACAAGTTCGATACTATATCAACCATCTATCCGCCTGTCCTACATTTCTACCGTTGGATGTATGTATACTGATAACTGCTTATCACTTATTTATATACGTCTTGACCTCCATACGCAGCGGTCTTTTTAAGGGCGGAGGAGTGTCAAGTTGGGCAATGTGTGAATCATATCTTCGTATAGTTTGGCGTGATTCTGATAGCACTTTGCAACGTTTTGAATGGCGTAGGTGTTTCTCGACGAGAAATTGGTTTTCGAAAGCGGTGCAAATAAAAAGGACTGAATATAGCGGTGAAAAAATCTAGTGTTTGGATCATGCCGATGTACAAAGGAACACATTGATAGTGCTTAACGACAGTTGCTTTTAAAAACTTTTAATGGTAATTTTTGGATCCTAAGTTTCGTTCGTATACTATATTATTCATTTGGCTCATATAGTTCTTAGTTTTATGGCTGATTGAGTACCACTGCTTGTTTTCGACTTAGTCTGATAGTGCATTGAGTGAACAAACTGAGACCCCTTGTTACATTTTATATGTGTATATATATGTATATACTGTATTATATTATTTAGGCTTGATAAATATCCTGCTTAATTGTGTTAATTCAGTAAACTTTGTTGATTGATTGATTAAATACAGTTATTGAACAGCTATAAGAAATGACTTTTTGTTTTACCTCTGGGACCTTTGCTGCCACGTCTTCCAGGCAAACCCATGTGTCCTGGTGCACAAACAGGATTACAGTATTTGATTTGTTGAGCTGGAACACCGTCCGTTCCCACTGCACCGGGGATGCCATCTTTTCCTTGTAGACCTTGTTTTCCAGGTCTACCAATAGCACCTGGTGGGCCAGTGGCACATTGACATTGTGAATCTGAAACTGTTTATAGTGCAAGCCATATGCCATTGGAAGCTTTTCTCTAAACATCACACTACATTATTTGGTAAAATCGTGAGTTAAACTGTAAATTTACACAACTGATTTTGGCACTAACAAGATTTCTTGCAAAAATACTACATTACATGCAAGATATTGTGAATAATAGGTTATAAACAACAGCAATAACTCCTACTGAGAAGCGACTCGAACGATGATACTTGGCGACAGCTTCAAATTGCTCCCTTTCCAATCAAGACTCGGGACTACTATAGTGATTTGGTAAAATTCTGTATTATTTTGTGAACTTATAATACTAACAAATGTCTGGCATCGACGAAGATTAATGAATCACACTAGCATCACTGCAAAATTTTTATATTTATCTTTATAGTTTTTCGTGGTTTTCTGATATTGCGATAACTACAGTTGAATCTCTTTTCACCGACGTTTTGGATTAAACAAAGTTAACGCTTAACAACAATATAGTATAAAAAGGAAAAATGGTATTTGCAAAAAACGAGGTCGTTATAAGATCTAATAATTATTCCACATAAAATCACTGCTTTAAGTCTGTATAAAACATGAAACACTCATATCAAACTTGTCATCGTTGTTTCCATCTTCAGCTGAAACGTAGGTAACCCTTTCGCGCGTTACGATATACACAGTTGAAAATGAAAAATCAAACCATGTCGAGTTTGTACACCCTGTAATAGAGTGGGAAAATTTGACATGAGTGCTATAGGAAAAAATATGAAGTGTAATTGTTAGCTTTGGCTAGGCTAAGTCTTTTAGTCTTAGGCTTAGCGATACAAAAAGTTATTCGAATCTGCGGTGGTAAAAACTTGACATGATCCGAAAAACCTTAGTATGGGCATTTTAAGACGACATATATTTCACTCAACCTATGGCTAGTGATAGGTCAGGCTAAGGGTTTGTATATAACAACGTTTCATGTACGACATTTACAGCGTCATGAAAACTTTGGCCAATCTCGTGATCTACCCCCAATTTCAATTACGAATTGCACTATGATTTGCCACGAGGGCGCTGCGCTTGAAACTGTTGCATGTAATCAGCATCTGATTTGGTGAATGTTGAATGTTTTAAGTGTAAGTTCCGTGTGGCACACATTTCGTCATAAGTTATCGATATGTTGTGGTATGAATAGCTGTTGTGTTGTGTTTCAGGCAGACAGGGCCGGCGCTAGGAATATGGGGGCCCCCCCAAAGCCGCAAGCGGGGGCCCCTGCCAAAGTTGTAATTACAACATCAACTTATAAAACACAATGAAATATGTCCAGAGTGAGATGCAACACTTAGCCTGAATCACAAACATCTTACAAAATAGGTGCCTGTTTTTGGCAGTCTACACAGAAGTTTTATATAATTGAGTCAAAACGGAAAAGCTTGAGGTAAAGAAACTTAGCACCTATTTTGACGATGTCTTAAAGCATCAAACGCAGCCAACCTTGTCCATATCAGTTACAGCGGGATCTTTCTGCTCTTCGTTGCCGCAAACCTTTCAATCAAATTTTCGTAGTCGATTCCCTTCGCAATTGTCTGTTCAATCGAGATCGTCGCCAAGGCAGTCAACCGCTCTTGCGCCATCGTTGAGCGAAGGTAACTTTTGATGAGTTTGAGCTTGGAAAAAGACCGCTCACCGGACGCCACTGTCACGGGAAGCGTAAGAAAAATTCGAAGGGCGATAGCCGCATTTGGATACACGTCGTGCAATGAATACTTGTAGATGTAGTCCAGCGTATCGTGGACCGTCTTCGGCATTTCCGTTGACGGGCGGTAGAGCCGCTCCAACTCACGACACAAGTCGTCCGGGTGGACGTCACCCAACAGTTTGGCGAAATTGTGACACTTCTGCTGAAACGCGGAATGTCCCCCGACTGACTCAAGAATGTTCGCAGCCGCACAAGGAGATAAGAATCCATATAGATCTGTCACCTTCCGAGCCTGTTCGAACCGTTCACTGACGGACATAGTAGCCTGATTCACTAAAACATTGAAGAACTGGATGCGAAAATCGTCTCCTGCCTGCTCGCCGACAACTGGCTCATCCTCATGCTCGTATTCGAATTGCTTCTTCTTGCGCCTGCGACGTACAACAGGAAATTCCATAGGGATCTCGTTAGCCTCCGCAATTTCCCGTGCCGCAGTTACTGCAGAGGCGAACCCGTTCTCCTTATAACGTTTCAAGAACGCGGCGGTCCTGCTCAGCTCAGACGTTTGAGTTTCTAAGGTAGCGGTCTGCGATTGCAAAGTCCACCTTGCATCAGTCCCCGGTGACAATCCTTCCACTTGATGACGTTGTTCAAATGGTCGCCAGTCGCCTCATGCTCCTTTAGTTTGTTGGTAATGCCGTTCCAAACACTTGTTCCTGCCGTCAGTTGGTTCTTCTGGATCCCGAACAACTTGCAGGCGAAGCAAAACACACAGTCCCCTGCCACCGAGTAGACCAACCACGGACGCCCGACGACTTCTCCGTTCGGCATTTGGCGCTCGTATAATGAGGGGGTAAATCGACGCCGAGGGTTGTCCGAATTAAACGGGAAATCGTGGTCAACTATCTGAACCGCTCCTTTCTTAACGATATTACTACGAAGATTGTCAGGTATTTGTGTCGGCCATTTTTTTGGATCGGTGATTGCAGATGCGTCATGAACTTCCAGCATGTGACCACAGTCATCGGATTCATTCGACGAAGATTCACCAGAATCCACATAAGACACATCTTCGGCACTGTCTGATGCTTCGCCGCCTTCCGCAATGGGTTGCTCCGCGGCTGCAGCCTCTGACGCTGACGCTGAAGTGCCTGGATCCATTTGCTGTCCGTGTACCCGGAACATCTCGTCAATCCGCCGCGACTTCTTAACCTCCTCCTCTTGCTTCCGCAGTCGCTTTTCGCTGTATTTCCGTTTCGCCGCTCCACTCATATATGTGCGCGGCTTAAATGACTTGGGCATAACTGATTTTGGTGCTCAATTAAAACACAGATACTGTCTAAATACTCAATTAAAACATAGGTACTGTCTAAGTGTTCAATTAAAACGTAGATACTGTCTAAAATAAAATACGCATTTAGTAATACATGCCTGCTACTGCGAAGCGGACGTAATAAACATTACATATACTAGCGGTCCAGCCGAGTCCGATCTGTTCATGAGGCCCCCACTAGTTTATCACACAGGCGACAAAATAAATCTGTTCCAACGCTGTACGCTGCGGGAGTTTTGTTTTTTAGAACCTAGGGGTGAAGTGGTAAGAATTTCGTTTGGTTTTTTGAAAATTTTTACAATACCCATTTTTGCCAAAATATGTAGCACAAAATTGCAGAAATCGGGGGCCCCCAAAAATCGGGGGCCCCCCCCAAATGATGCGGATGATACTAAGGTAGCGCCGGCTATGCAGGCAGAAACTGATCAAAACAAAAAGCAAAAAGTAGCAATCTGTTTAAGTGACAGAGATTGGGCGATATTTTCTTTTGCGAAACATTTTACAGCATAATTTTTGTTGCAGCTGAGAAGATATTTTTACTAGAAATTGGAGCTTTATGTTATATTTGGTATCAGGATTGGTTTTATAAAAGCGCTAAATCGTAGAAGGTAAGATAATCTATTATTGAAAGTGAAGAAGTACCTTTAGATGTTTCATAGACTGGGCTAATATCGATTGATGGCGCTGAAACATATGCGCGTTGCATACTGTTCGCATAATGTATTGGAGGTTCGTTGAAAGTAGCTTTAGCGTAACCCACTACTCTGTCCAAATCACTTTGCTTAGCGTATAAATTCCGGTTTGGTGCGTTAAATGCTTCAAAGAGTGCTTCGTTCGGTGACAAGGTTTGACTATTTGCAGTTGTTGTGGAGAGCGGTTTTTGCCGAAAATTTCTTGGCGATATGGCACCGATGCCAGATGTAGGTATTTGTTCCTGACGAATCGAATTATATATATCTTCTGGTTTAAATGACGGTCGCTGACCGATCGGGGATTGACTTAGAAAATATTGCAACCAACCGTAATTAATATCCGACAGACGGAGTCGTATTTTATCAGCCATATCTCGTTCAGTCTTGAATACATTTTCATCAAGAGTAGGTCTTTTTTCCTTCTCCCTTATGTTGTCACTATGATGTGCAACATTTGGTAGACTTGAATCCATGAAGAATCTTTGAACAGCTTCTCTGTTATCTAACAAAATCGTGTCACTATTATCAACATAATTTTGTGACTTCACTTTGTTTTCGTTGTTCTCTGCGTCTTGATTCAATGAATCGTCCCGTTTCCAACGCCGATGTTGCTGCCGATCACGCGGTACACTAGTGTGCGTGTAAACATGGTGCTCGATAATACTGCTTGAGCGACCTAGTCTATGCCATAATTCATTGCACACGGTCTAAAAACAAATGAAAATAAAATGCTATGAGCTAGTAAAATGTATGATAACTATTTGTTGAATGATATATAGTGTTTTTGCATAGCTTATCACGTCAGGCTCGCTCAGAGTGAAGTTTGATCTCATTGAGCCTAATTCTGTCTCCTACACTTAAGCCTAAGTCTACGCCTAAGCTAAGCCCCGGCACACAGGTGAAAGTCAACATTTTATCTTACTGTTGCGGCGTTTACGTTATAGAGCACCCGTCATGTGACCGTTTTGTCAGCGCTGAGTGTCTCTGCCACCATCAATTATATCGTGTCTTGGACACAATAGTGTTTACGGTGGTATTTTAAGACAGTATACATAGGTACTGTACTGTCGATAATGGCATGATGTAGACATCATAGAATTGATTTAAAAATATATAGTGTTAGCTACACCATGCAGTTATTTACGCACTTCATGCAATGTGTATAGGTATGGTGTCCTTGACATCGTCGGTAAGAAACAACAGGCAGATCATTATACTATAGTTAAGTTGATGGTGTCTCATACACCATCTGGTTATTATATAGTGTAGGCATGTACTATATACCAATGGATAGTATGGTGTAGACTATTGGGAACAAAACTTTCACACAGCGGTCCTTTATAACGTAAACGCCTTATGTTTTCATGTCAATTTTTTCTTTATCGTTACAGGGGAAAATTGGCATAATCCGATTCGTTTTCTTATTAAAACAACTGAATTATGTTGCGATGTTCAACAAGCAGTCACCCTTATTTGTCGACCCAACTTTTTGTACATTTTAAAACAATTTATTCATATTTGTTGTATAATTTATAACCATTCAAAAAATAAAAGCATACGAATACCTTATCGGAACACTCCACAAATAATTTTTTACGTTTACTCATAGGTGTCTATGCGGGGTAAGTAGGGGGCTACTCTCTAATACCGTAACACGCCGCGCCGAGGGTGCGCGAAGCATTTTCGCAATTTCAGCACAGTTACAAAACTAAGAAAAAATAGGAAGATGCTGAAAATTATAAAAAAACTGAGGACAATGATGAAAATATTAAATTTTGCATTATAATTCATAAACGATGATTAGCATCAGAGATAAATAACATAATGCATTATAACTCACAAAGAATGGTTTCAGATGTTGCTGTAAGTTCTGTGGCGCAGTCACATTCAAAATAGTAAGGGGCGCCAAGTCATCAGTCCCAATTAGCTTCGTGGCTCACCTGCATCGGTTGAGTTTGTCAAACACTGCACGATACATAATTTCATACGGGCATGAAGGGCTCAAATAATGTCAAATATTAACGTTTTCACGAAGCAAATTATATTTTCAAAAACTCCGTGCCACGTTTATTTTTTTCGTCGGAACGTGACATGCCAATTAGGGCAAAACGCAACGGATAAATTATTCCTTTGATTTTGGGTGATTCTGGATTGTTTTAAGATCTGAGTTTTAAGGCGTGTTGATTTTGTTATGACTATTGTTGTCACCAACAGTACGCTCGAAGGAATTGATGAGCAACACTGCAACCTCTTAACATGCTCCCATTTATTTTTGGTCAACGGGATAGATGACAATGATTCTTAAACGAAATTGTGATAGTGTAAAATCAACGTGGCTTTTAAAACAGGTTTATTTAAGATATTAAATATGTAAATGATTGTGAGCTGGACCTATCCTGTTAGCTAGATCGATGGTTGATCAATGGTAACAGCAGGGCATTTGAGTTAATTTCTGTGGACAGGCTACTACAGTTAAAACGCAGAAATGGCGTCATCCAAAATTTATAATTAGTGGCCTCAGCTTTAAAAACAAAAAGATTAGCATTTTCAATAATAGTGGATCAACGTTAAGGCTGTGAAACTTGATAACTTGCGTATCGATGATTACTAGGCTGTGTTCATAGACTGCATACGATATAAAGGTAGAATATTGTGAATCCTTTATTGCGTTAAGTGTCATTTTGAACACGACGGAAGAATGATATCATGTGATCACAACGTTCGGATTATACTACAACATTAGCATCAGAACACTAAGTTTCTACTAGCGATTAGCTTTGGATACAGATAGTATAAAGATAATATAAAATACCTGGCTTCAGAACAAACATTGCGTACAAAACAAACATTTTGTTTCACCGCCTTAACAAATCAAACGCAAACTCATTGTAAAAAAACAAGCAAGCATTACACAGCAAAATTGCCCCGCAAATTTTCGAACGACATCGAGTATTCAAGGCTTTCAGATAGAAGAGATATTATATCATGGGTCTGCGCAAGAGATATTAGCAAACATTAATTAGTTGTACAACTTCATCATTGGTTCCCATTTAAGGCCACTATCTCTTGTCGACATCTACTTTTTTATATTTGCAGCGGTTTTATTGTCTTCTCATTAATAGATCAATATCGTTTTTAAACACTACCATACCAAGACTAAATGTTAAAGGTCATTTCACAAAATTATCCTGCCGAAAAATATGTCATCTTATCCGTGACTACAGCACCGAATGCATAGTTATAATTACAAGTCGGCTATAGAGATAAATCCTAATTTTTGCCATTGACTACGTTTACTTGCCGTGTTCAGTGGCATAGCCAAAGAAGAGGGCGCAGGCGGCATGCGTCTCCGCTGAGTGTAGATAGCGCTCCCTTCTCTGCCGTTAGTATTTCCAACTTGATGGACGCTTTAGGTACTATGTGTGATGGATTTGATGGACCTGGGTCACTGTCTCATGACCCAGTAACCCAGTGACCCAGTTTGCCAACTGACCCAGTCACCCGGCCGAAATAATGTCCCATTTGACCCAGTGACCCAGTTCTATCTCTAGTATCTGTGATGTTCACTCTGAAATTACGAAGCGCAATGTGCTCAATATGACTATCTCCATATTTTACGTACTTTGCATTTTTTGAAAGCAAATGGCACCACGTATACCTTAATTTTCTTCCACGTACGTGTGGATTCTTAGCCAGCGACATAGTGCTCCACTAACAACCCACCGCCCTAAAGCCTAACCAGCCATCCAAACACGCGGAACTTGGCTATCGTGTTCGATTGAGCCAGTTTGATTGGTTGGTGGTCATAATTTTGGATGATTTATTTCAGTTGAGCATTATAGCTTGAGCCCGCGGGCTACCGAGGGCTCATAAATTCTGTCCGCGCCGCTCGGGCCAGCGGGTACCTGGGCCCCGTACACATCTGGTTGCTCTATCGCAAAAAGGTGTGCGCAGCAAGATTGAGGGGAAGGGGCGCAAACTAAGCTGCGTACCCCAGACTAATTACTGGGATGGACAAATTCCCCGTTTGCCACTACTATTCCCAGACACCCCAACTTAGAACAATTTTCGAACTACTACAACGGATATTAACTTACACTTTCGGCATCGTCTGAGCTTGTAATAAACAGACTTTTTACAAAGTCGCGACTGGGTCACGACCGACAACACAGTGACCCAGTGACACACTCAGGTGGTGACCCAATGACCCAGTGACCCAGTGCTATCTCTGCAACACGTATATACCATATTTGCTCGTATATAATGGCAAGCGTGAAACTGTATTGAAATCGTGAACAGACTTGACAATCAACAACTCAGGTGCACTTATCTAAAATTTGCACATCATAGTAGTTCAAAAATTTGCCCCAAAAAATTGCATAACATGGGCGCCCACTATTAAAAATACTGGATTCACCACGGCTGTTACAGCGTAAATTCAGAATCATAATTTATCTATACCTATGTCTCCCTGGCCACACTCATTGGTTAAACAACACCTATCAAGCAAGACCAAGATCAAGTAAGATTTAGGCTTTAATTTTTGTTGTATGATAACTGCTCAAATGATGTGCTTAAAACTTTCACAATATCTTAGATAATAATCTGATAATCTGAAGATTATAATAATAATATAATAAGATCTGAAGATCTTAATCTGAGATACTATATTATTACCTGCAGGACAATTGGCAGCCATTTAGCCAAAGGTCTCTTTTGCAACAAAATAAGTGAGCAAAAAACCAATTTTGGCACAAACTCACATAGATATTGCTGCCATTGGTACAGGTTTACAATTGATTGACGGTATCTGGTTTTAAATTTGGGCAATGTTTGTATAGCCATTAGGCTACATATTTGTATCATCGACATATCAAGTTCGCCGAAACTGTCGAATATATAAGCAAAAGCAATGTTTTGGGCCAAAATAGTTTGTAAATTTTGGGAGTTAAACAGCATAGCTTTGGCATAGTTAGGTCTCTTTTGCTCAAGATTTCACTAAACATGTGCCTCTTTTCTGACAATTAGATACTCATAAGTTTATCTTGATTCCAGATATAGCTATAAAATGCTGGGTGCAAACGTTTTCTGGCGGTCAATAATTCTAAGTGTTGCTGTCATTCCCTGTAACTTTGCACTAAACGGCCAATTTTGTCTTAAAGTGCAACAGTAATGATTCATATTAATTAATCTATTTTAATAGCTATATATTGCCTCCGATCGCACTTTTGTTTATGGTTTATATTGGCTAACCAATACTAAAGTTACTGGCGCTAGATCCAACGGTATTAGCGCAACATCTATTCGGATATTACTTTGCTCTAACTTTGTAAATTAGTTTAATATAGTCTGCAATAAATTTAAAAGTATAAGGTTTAAAGTGAGTGACATATATATAATCGCTGCACAGTGAGATTTATATATCATTATAGTACAGGCATATATGTCAGTGTATCCACCAATATATAAGCCCAATGTTCATATCAAAAGAATTGAAATCGGAGTTTTCTAACAGCGAAAATGTTTGACTTTATAAAGAAAGCGTTATATTGCTAATGAACATACTTCACACCAAACACGCGAAACCTACAGTGAAGCAATATATTTAGAAAACATGAACTGCTTCATGGTTAATCGATACAATTATATATGTCGTCTCCAGAACGCACAGCTGAATCCATAATAAAATTTATTCCAATCGCTACGAAAATATATAAATTTAATAAGTTTATCCAGATGGTTCAAATTAAAATGGGAACTCGATAATTTTTGTTCGATATGAGCCGTACAAAAAAACGAATAAAACTACCGCTGTAAATATTTTGCTGACGCTCGTATGAACCGTAAATAATTTCAACATATTATTGAAACCATACCCATGGCATATTATGTGACCTGTGTTTTAAAAATGGCGACAAAAATGTGCACGCTATTTTGACCAAACATTTCGTCGTTCAATTACATGTAAGATCCTTAAGTAAATGACATTAGCAAGGTCGCGTGTACTGCAAAAGTCTGACTCAAATTGGCGTATACATAAAAAGATATACCGATAAAAGTGTAGTATCTTTGCTGATAAAATGGTAAATAAAGATAGAGTAAAATTGAAACTTCGTGTGATTTCTTTTGTCTGGGGACTATAACATTGCAATCGTTATAATCAACATAACAATTAACTGTACACATATATACTATGAAAATTAGAGCCAAATCAATCGGCTCTTTAATCTGTTACTGAAGATAAGGCACTACTTGGACAGATTTTGGTCTGAAATAGGGGATGGTTTAACTGATACTGAACAACGGGTGCGGACACATACATAGACATCTTTACACCCATGTATGTAGAACATATCTAATGTAACAAGAAAACATAACTCATTTCTGTCAATACGTCCCTAAATTATATGCCTACCTTCTTCAAATAAAATTTTGCTAATTACTTGTTGAAGACGAAAGACTAGCTATATAATTTCGATAGGATTACCTTATTACAAAAGTCTTCGGAAGTCGAAACATGCACTTATTAGTTATGTAAAATAGTGCGCTAAAATTGTGTAAATGCCTCAAGTATGCGTGATAGATACGACATCAAAGTTAGATGCTTCTGTGGGACCTTTGGGTGATAGTGCTTCCGACGATTACTGGCTACAAAAAGTAATTTACTTCTGCCAATACGTTTCGAAGTTACATACATAGACCTACTTGTTCAAATATAATTTTGCCAATTACTTGTTAAAGTCGAAAAACTAGCTATGTAATTCGACAATATTACCTTATTGCGAAAAGACTCCAGAAGTCGAAACATGCACTTATTAATTATGTAAATATAGTGCGCTAAAATTGTGTAAATTTTTCAAGTATGCGTGATAGATACGAACATAAAAACTAGATGCTTCTCTGGGACATTTGGGTTATAGTGCTTCCGATAATTCCTGGTTCACCAGTACAAAGATCGACTAATACTTAAATATATCTCAACGGATACCCTATAAACTTGTTTGATGTATGATCACTCATGGTTTCGCCATAAGTCAATTTGAACCCGTTTAATGCAAAGGCACTGATAATAAAAGAAACATTTACTCCACTTCTACCCTAAAATGTTTTTACACCTTATTTCGAAACCAAATTTGAAATCCGGATAATGCCAAGAGCATCCACATGTCGCAGAAACGACAACCGCACTGCGAAGTCTTCTGTCAAATAGAAATTACAAAACCATATATGACAGTTGCAAAATATACACAAATTTTGATCCAAAATAGACGAAAACAAAACTACAAAATTCGACTTTATTTTTGAAAAAATGGGAGGTTTTTAATCACTGATCTAAGAAAAGTAGCCTTATCGACGAATGCATTTACCACTATATGACGATGATCATGCGCATTCATTGGTAAAACAATTAGACATCTGTGTATGTGTTCCTAAGCTACAGCGGTGTTGTTGTAAACTTTGCATTAGTGAAGTAATGAAGCAACAGGATAATCTATCTTACAACAGATTAGTTTTATTTAGTAGCGAAAAATAAATTTTAATGATTTCAAGTGATGTAGAAGTTTGGAACGCTATTTTTCTCATGCAATAGATGCTGAAGAACCCACTTTGTCTAGAACAAATTTGTAAATATCCACAAATCATTAATTGGAAACAAATGCAGACGCCCGAGGACGCTGTGCAAATAATTAATGATTGTGTTCTAATACCTACTCGGTAAACCCAATGGTTGTGACTGAACTAGACGATATTAATTCTATTTTAGGAAAAGGGGATTTGTAAATTTGGAATTTATAATTGTAAACACTTAGGATATGCACCGACAATTAAGAAAAAATATTGGCAACACCGGCAACACTTGCACTAATTGGGCCGAAACCATATTTCTATCCGCTTACTCCCCGTTTGGGATTTGTTTGGGTGATATCTGTACAAGAGACCTGAAACATGCGGAAACTGTGGTATTAAGATTTGACCCAGTCGGATAAAGTTATGGCCAGATAAAGTAGGTATATTTATAATATTGGTCGACTATACGTTGTATACTCAATCAATGGTCACTGTAGCACTATCACTGCTATGGATATATCACGTAAAATTACAGACCCTATTAAAACACAATCCAGATCGTTTTACCAGCCACCAAATTATTGACGACTATTGCTTGAAATTTGGTAGGCTTTCGGCGAAGAATAATGTATTGTTGAAACTAGTTTTCCAAACCGGTGCACATGGACACAAATACTGCTCCTGCATCGATGTTCATCGGGTGAGAGAAGAGGGGATTATTCGCTTGAGGCTAGGCCATACCCGCCTTCGGAGCAGCGCCGACCGCCTAAAAGGTGATCCGATCCCTCCATAAGGCTGCACATCCCCTCCTCTTCGCTACCTCCTCTCTGCCTCTTCCTTCATTGCTTCACCGCCAACGTCGAACAACGAATGCGACCGGAGAATTTTGAGCGAAAATTGGAAAATGTTGAAAATTGTCAATATGCAGAAAACTAATGGATGATACTTATAATTTGCCATGAAAAGATACCATGCGGGCATGGACGTTTTTGAACCTAGTGGTGTGGAACGGAATTTTTCATTAATCTGGATAAATTCTGTTTCATTTAGGGTTACCGAAATAATATTAATACCAATTCAAAACGTTTATGTTAATATGAATAAACACAAGACGAACAAAAGTAAGATATTACGGCGTTGTAACATGTCTACGAACTGACATTTATACTATTTTTATACCACGCCCACCTGCTTTATACAATAGTAGGATAACGCACTGAAGGCCCAATTGGTTTGGTACAAAAAATAGTACATTTTCCTCGAATTTATAAAGGGGGCGAAGCAACCAATTTGCTTATCAGATTGGAGCATTATGGATCATTATGGATCCTAATGTGCTTTTGGAGAAGTATGGATCATAATTTGCTTTTGTGATTGCATCCAAGAGTCTTTGTTTCAATCACAAAAGACTGTTGCGGCAAAGATATACTCCCCTAGTTGTGCCTTTAACAACTTTTGGCTGCGTCCAAGCTGGAGATTGCGGGTCGACGGTCCAAACGATTTCCTATTTGTTTTACAATTATAGTTTGTGGCGTATAATATTTTGGCCAATTTATTACATACCAGTTATTATAAGATCTCTCGTTCTGGTTTTGCTTTTCGTTTTAGTTTTTGCTTTTTTAAGCATGATTAAAGTTCAATTGTTACGGTATTTAGGAATTCGGTATCAAAAACATATGTTGTGAATGCCATGTTTTAGAAGGGGTGCACTTATTTCAGTATCCTGTGATTGAAAAGTTTTTTCAACCTGAATTTTATTACTCATTTTGGTCTCTTGTGTGTGAAAAAGTCACTATAATTTAAAATTTTCTTGTACTATTTCGGAAGGTGAAAACCCGTATGACCATGTTAGAGACGTTAGCAAAACAGCGGCTGAAATAAGTTGCCGTTTTGTAGTGAAAATTACCAGTTATATCGTGCCCCCAAGTAACCCTGAGGGGCGTTACGTTATAACGTTAGAAAAAAGAATAGCTTAGAGCGGGGGGTTCGGGGGGCGGCAGCCCCCCGACGTAGGCTTAGGCTTAGTGTATGTCTCATATAAGCACCTTAGCTTAGGCTAAGACTAAGGCTTAGGCTTAGTATATCGAGAACGGCATGGCCTGCATTTTATTTACGCCCATCAGGGTTACTTTGGCCATATCGTGTATGAAAGATTTTGTCACACTCCGACGGATGAAGCAGTTAGCAGAACACGGCATACACTGGAATGAAATGTTTCGATTACACTCGGCGTTTATAGCCCCCGCGGGCATCAACACAACGAACGATTCTTTGTTTTTTCTCTCGGAAAAGGGGTGATTTTGTATTTCAAAATGATTTTGCAAGGATCTAAGATAAGCATTGGGCACCGCTGCACCGACTCAATGCATTTCGATTCCGGAGTAGGTAGTTAAGATTCAGGAATTCAGATAGAAAGTAGTGTTCAATGGTATAGATATCTTTATGACGATTTGGGATTTTCGTAAGACGTCAGAAAGAAGTTGTTTTCAATATAAAGTATTTGCATGCCAATGGTGAGTGAGACTATGCCTTTGGAAATTGTGTAATCAATTTTATTATCTGTTGCCTAATACAGCAGGTATTTATAAAGTATAATGCATTTACATAAATATAAACAAATAATAAATATATGGTGATGGCTGGGTTTATACCCAGTAGGTAACAGAAATCATAAATTTTTTGTGCAATGGCGCCAGGTGTTTGCAATTTATAGGAACTATACACCATGGACCTCTCCAAATTTTTACACATACACCAGTCTCTTGTCTATTACATATGATTTTTTCGGATAATTTCAATGCCAACACAAAGAGTTAAAATTTATCATTAATTGCCAAACAAAGTTACTCCCTTTTTGGTTTACAACACTAATGCAGAATTTCGTTACAGCAACGACTATGGTTTCTTAAAAAAGTAAATATCACTTTTAGCATAGCTTTCCGTTCAACGATCGGCACAATTTGTTAGATTGATATAAAATTGTTTATTGTTCCATGACCAGGGGTTGAAACGTTAATTTGTAGGCCAAGATCAAGCCAAATTTTATGGTTTCCGTCTATAACAATGCTATATATCATAGATATTTTGTTACTATCGATTAAACTACAAGATAGACACTCCAAAGCAACATTTTGAACCACAAGAATTCATGTGTATTTCGTAATTATCGTTTATGGTTTGGAATAGATGATTCCATTTGGTTCAAGCTTTCATTATGCCTGTGTCACTTCTGTAATACGAGGATATTTTTAATTCATCCGAATATTCTGGTTTGGCATCGAAAGGGTAACCATTTATCCAGGACAAAATGGTCTGAAGGACTGACTCACACCATTTTGGAGCGACATGTTTCAGGCAGCATCACACCATAGTTTGTGAGGACTCAATCACATACTAGTGCCAGCCCTAAATACGGATACAAGCAACGTAGTACGCCAAAAGTCGGAGTATGTGATATATTCCATAGGTGTGGCAGGTGTGTCGGCACAGGGCGGAAAGGGTAGATGAGGGGGGTCCGCGACGGAGGTGGCGGCAGTAAAGTGAGGAGGAAGAAAAATTTCTATAATTTTATGAGCTCATCATTTTCTCTAGGTTTGCAAAAATTTATTTCTCTATGTTTCTCTATTTTGCTCAAATTTTCTCCAATATTTAACAATTTGTGCTAATTTTTATCCAATTTCCCAAATTTTGACAAATTTCTCAAAAATTTACGGGATAGCTCAGCTTTCGGGAGGGGGTTGGTAAATAAGACGGGGATTATTATGGAGCATCAAGGATAATCCCGTACCTTCCCTATGTGAACCTATGAATATGCCAATATCCACACTTTCATAAAGGATACTCAATGCCTTCACGACGATTTCAGATTTTATTCGGATGTCTGACTCTAAATAGAGATGTCTTCATTCATGGATTATTTACATGCCAATGTTGAGACTACATCTCGAAACATTTACTACCTATTATCTTATACTATACAGTGTTTATAAAGTGCAATGCACATCTAAACAAACACTGCATACATTATATATTCCAAATGATAAGTCGGTAAGGGTGCTCGGTATGGTACTACATGATAAACGGCAAAAGTATGGTGCCGCAGTTAAAAGCTGTGAAATAGTTGAACACTGTAGATACAGACACACGAAGTGCGGTACGAGAACGTGGTGTAGGAGTTGTGTTGTGGCTTTTTGCAGTTTGTTATCGTTATAAGACGTATCGTGAACACAAAAACACACTATTGTGCTACATTTATTGTGCAAAAACATACTCTGCAATAGTCAGTTTGGTAGCCGAGTTTAGCTTGCAGCTTATGAACATGCAGATAAGCATTTGGCAGCACCACAACGCAAAACGCCATAATGACTGTACTAATAACAATGGTAACAAACGCCGTGCGTTTCATTGCAATAAAAGCGTCCACCGAAATTTTTGTCATTGTGCTTACTACTGTTCGGTTATATACATTATAAGCTGAATGTCATAAATCGGCTGAAATCCGAAATACTGCTTTGTACAGCGTACACATTCAAATCTGTATATATATAGGTCATTATTTAGTAATTATTTACTGTTTAACGTCCCGCTGTAAAAACGACTTATCTTTTCCATCTGAAATGAATAATTTATCAGCAAAAGACATTGGTTATCAAAAGACAAAAGAAAAAAATTTACGTAGCGGCGTAGTTATTGTACCTTCTTAATATACCCTGCTTTAACGCACTGCACTACTATTTGCAATAACGTTTATCACTAGAAAATTCTAAAACTGTAACCATTATTAAACAAGCTTAAATATCCAAAACTTAACTTCAGTTTGCAATTTACACTCAATCGAATGCTATTTTTGTAACAGAAATATGTCGCAGCAGTATTTGGCATCCATAGTTTATATAGACAATAACATATGTATGATTAAAAATTATCGTAGGAATGGGTCTCGAAATTGGAACGTTAGCCTGAAAAATGTAACATCATACTCAATAGGTCGCGCGTGCTAGCATTTGCAATAATGATGGTCCCGAGCGGGGAGTTTGTCGACCTTCATGGGGGCATAATCCCCCTTTTGCTCTCCATGAACATGTATTCATAATGCGACAGTGAACTTAACGCATCGACAATCCTATTTTGCTATTTCGGTTAAAAATCTGTTACCGTACGATTTTTGGTAACTCGTAATCCGGCACAAAACTGTCCGCGAACACACAGCTCTGCGATAGTAATCCGGCCAATTTATGTTCGCGAATATTCAACGAAAATTATCGAACTTTTTGCGAACGAAAATCTACCGGGTTTGGATTGTCTGACTTTATTCGTGACCACTGCAGATTAAACCAAGGGACCGATTAATTTGTGACGTCACTATTACGTTAAATTTGCTGGCGAACAGCAGCAAATGCAAATCAAAAGCTGATAGCATTAGATAACAGTTTTCAATTCAAATTCAAAATCGTCAAAATCTGTTAGAACACAAGGTGTAATTTATGGTACCTGTTGCTGATTTTTCCAACTTTCTGTTATCGAAAAATGGATGAAATTTCAGCATTTGTTTCGTAACAACGGTTTGCGATTCGCTATCGGCTATTACAAAATAGGCTAGTCGATGGGCGTAATTTAAGTTTAATTGTGCACAACTCTAAAATTTCAAGCTTAATTGTGAGCCAATACTAAGTTTAGCCTTGTGCAGAAAAAAGCGTTATACGAGTAGTTGGAATATTTGAGGTGATACGGTGGGCGGATGAGGGGGCTTTACATGACTCCTATTTTATTTCGTAGCACGTTTTGTGTTTGATACTGGAATTCCATTACCCATCTAAGAACATTGTATTATAGAGCAAAAATAGACAGCTGGAAGCGGTTGACTCAATGTCCAAACAAAACGGCGTGCCTTGAAGCAGGCCTGCAAATACGTTGTATCCCCATACCCTTACAGTTTATAAATATAGTATATTCAATGACTTTAAGAGGTTCACACATACGTTGACTTTATGAAAAATACTTTACATTCAATGTGGTTAACCCTTTGCTCCATGAATTAATCTATGTTTCGTGTAATATTGAAGTATGTTTTGCCGCAGCGCCGGATTGAACCTGGATCGTTTGGTTGCGAGCCACGTACGCTAGCAACTATGCAATCTACGAGGTGTTGCTCAGTTCCTTAAGAAGCCTCGCACTGCGTAACAATACACGTTCAAACGAACGCGCATGACAAATGTGATAAGTGTATCAGTTCGCAATGGACGCTGTATCATATGTGAGACACTTTGCGACAGGCAACGTCATTCATATACAGCAGGCAACGTCATTTGTATACAGCGAGAATAATGTAGGACCTTGTACGCTGCCTTAAGGTACATCAGCCGTGGCATGATGGTAGTGTAAATGGGTGTTAATTTTCACCCAAAATGTTCTAATTTGTCCTGCACCAAGGCGCAGGTTATTCCTTGAAACTCGTAGAATCGCAATCGCTTGAGCGTCGTCACTGTTACGCGCACAAATCTGCTGAAAACCTGCTGCTTGTCGTTGTTATTACTATGATTGTGGTATTTTAACAATGTGTGTACACCTATATACACCTACATTTGCGCGTGTGCTTAAACATAGTCAAATTTTAAATTATTCGTGAGCATTGGACAATTCCGGCCCGTTTGTAACTGAGTCTAGGCCTGCGGACCAAATTATGATCTCTAATTCTTGCTATTCCTAGGTAATCAATAAATAAAACAATAGCATAGTGGTGATGCAGGAAACTCGGAAATTTTTGACTTCCGACATGTGAACGTTGAACGTACAAACATCGTCATGAAGGAATAATCGACTAATTCGTTGATTATTTATAGTAACTGTGACTATTGAGTAATAATAAAAATGGAAAACTTGGGAAAACTGAAAAGTATGTAATACTCCTAAAGAATTAAAACTACCGATTGGATATTATTTATTTCACAAACTGAAGATGATTGAGAATAAATATTGTTCCTGACAAACAACAGAATTTTTAGTTCATCATGCTTTTTTTATTAAATTTATAACTATACAATTTTATTTTTATATTTAGATGGTCAGTTCATTTGAACGCGTACTATTGTAGTTGTTCGTTGAATCGTTTTTTTTTCTGGAACACTACTTCTAAATTTGAGATTTAGTACTATTAATATTAACGTCTACATTAACAATATTGCGTAAAGTTTATCATATCTAATATTAAAACGGAACGGATATTAAGTCGACCTGTTCATTGAGACGGCTGATTTAGATCATATCACTATGATTAAATTTTACTTACAGAAGGAAATATTTTGGCTATTTATGTATGATTCCTCCTGTCAGTGACAGAAAAATTATGTGTGTCGTCGCACTTGTTTTTCTGACACCACATCTCTTAGTCTCATAAAATTTTTTAATGCTTTTTTCGACAAACTTTGTCATAACTACCAGTATAATCGTTAGACTATAGCACATGAAACCGCAATATAACGCGGTTATCCAGTTGTGATCTGTTTCCAGAACACAGCATAACCCTGTAAATGCAACGCGATCTCGAATTCTCCGACGGTACCACTATAGAACCTATTAAACAATATTAAGGCACTATATTTTCCTGTGTATTCACTTTTGTTACACTAACAAATTAGCCGATTGCATTTTGTCATCCGCTCTATGGGTAATCTATATCATCAACCCTGCTTTGGATGACAAAGCCCCGCCAAAGCGTAGTCTGAACATCGAACTCATTTTGGTGGAACCGAGTGAAATGTTGTGTGTAGTCACAGCTGGAAATACGTTACAGCCGCATATGGCTGCGAAAATTCCCACTCCGCATTGATATACTACAAACTATTGCCCTTATACTTTGTTTTATGAACGATGTACACGAATGTTGAATCCTTGTGTAGCCTTAAACTTATTTAGAAAAACCCGGCGCTAGCATGGGAGTGGCACCCTTCAAAATATGGTGTGAGTGGTCTCCAAACTGTTGTGAGTAGCACCACAATCGCCGGTATGCCTGGACCGCGCCTAATTATGGTGTGAGCTGTGACTAACACGAAGTGCCACCCGCACCCTGTTGCAACGTCCCATCTATAGTATGTCACTTTCTGAAAGAGATTTATTTTCTGGAAACTAAATCAAACGCTAGTCTCATCGCATTATAATTGAAAAATTCAAAAATGTGAGGGATCTGAAAGTATAACCTGTTCTATTCGATGTGATTTTGTTCTCCAGAAGAAAATTTGTATCTGTGAGAGGTCCTTGACTTGTGAGTGCCTCCGTCCCAAATTGGGGAGGGGGACACGGAGGGCCTAACGCCGGTTCTGTATTTAAAATTCCATAAATATTTTATAGCAAACCTATGCCGCATCTTGTTACATTTATAACTTTAGTTCTCACATGTATTGCTTTTAAATTCCTAAATGAGTACATTGGTTTGTGTATGATGTTCAGGCTACTGCAATGGTGCATACCTTCCACTAAAGTTTATTTTGGATGCGCGTTTTATAAGCCAAAACGAAAATGTTTCACTGAGCTACATATAGTTGTTTTCTGTCGCCCTGTTTTGCACACCAAAGTTCAAACTATTTTTATTCTCTGTGTGCCACCTGTGCTGCTCGAACTGTAGTAGCTAAATACCAAACTACATTTATTTACTTATTGCTGATAAGGCAACGCTGGCGGTCTGTTTGCTTAATAATGAAATAAAGTTACGAGCAAACATTCTGACTAAAAGGCAAAATCCTATATTTATTTATTGTTACATACATAAAATAAGATGTTTGTATATTTGAGAGTATTTATAATTTATAATTATACATATAACTGTCAGGATTAAAAACGATACACCAGACTGGGTTCTGAGACCTGATGACAAAATCTTATGAAAACGACTATCTTTACCATTTGAGTAACTGAAAGATATGATACTGGTTAAGTGAGCAGATTTCACAAATTGGTGAGTGTTAAGTGCTTGAAATGCCCTAATAGCTAATCAAGTCTTCGTTTTTGTAATCTAAATATAAAAATTTCATACGCTGTACTAAGTAAGAAAACAAAAACAAAACTTAGTACAGCATTTGAAATAATTTGAAGTAAAGAATTTTAGCAAAAGTGCGATATTTACATTTGATCCTAAAATTTTACTTTCGGATCCTGAACCAAGATATACTACTTTAAAATTGATAAGACTGAAAGTTCTTTTAACCGCTTATCGCATCCAGTGATTTCATCGTCTTTGATAATAAATTCATTAACTGTTGATATCTGTATTCAATGGCAGTACTGATACGTTTATCAAAAGTTGTGTAAGTAAGAATTTATTGGCTTATCGCCATACACGGTCAAGGTTCGAAGCCTCAGCGGGTGGCGCCAGGCCCGCAGCGAGGGTTTGCGTTCGGCCTCCTCTAGAGAGGGATCAACCCGTCACCGGAAGGGCCTTCGGCGCCTATGCGTTCTTCGCCTGCGGTGCCGCCAAAGGGGGCTGAGGAACATCCCAGGTTGTGGTTATCGCTTCGCGCAGAGGCGGGCATTCCAAACCTCAGGGGCCATCCCCCATATTCCCTATGAGCATGTAGGCTTATCGCTTAAGTTAAGATAACGAGTGCTTTATTATGTGAATATTATCGTTATTTTATACTGTTTGACGGAAACGTAAAGATGCATTGGCATTATGAATGTATTACGAAGTTGTACATACATGGAATAATTGTCAGTTTTTATAGTAGTATATTATATTATTGAAATTATACAAAAACCTTTGATAAGAGTGAACACCACTTATTGCTCTTTTGACTATTAAATGTTTTATTGAACTTTCGAAAAAAAATTATGCCGCTGTATTATTTTTTAAGTGAATATACACGATTAAAATATTGCCTTAATCATTATAGCTGTATAGATTAGTTTTTAATAATGCATGTATATACTTTGCTCTGTGTAATGAACGTTAGACCATTACATCGGTGTTGTATGGTGTCATGATACATTGGTCGCACGACTATTATTATGGTCTCATAATATGCATACATAAGCGAGGCCCGGAATCCCAGGCGGTTAGCGGGTGCTTCGTGGGGTAGGGATGGGGTGGAGGCGATGGTTGGATTAGCCGATCGGACGGGGGGTTCGTCAGAGGGATAAATTTTCCAAATTTCTCGGAACTCAAAATTTTTCTTAATTTTTGCCAATTTTTCCCCAATTTTTGTCAATTTTCTACCTATTTTTGCGTATTTCCCCCAATTTTTGCCTACTTCTCCCAATTTTTACAGAGATTTTCCACGCACCATAAAGGCACAAAGCCTCATGGGAATCGGCGACGACCTAGGAGAGAGCGGAAAAAGGGGGCTTCGGTGCCTCAGCGGGATAATCCCCTATGAGCATGTATGCTAATAATATGGTCCATTAAGAATTAAAAGTATTTAGCCTGCTATTACTATTGCCGATAAGTATTTATACCGTTTTCATTCCCCGTCATCATATGCATTGGTCACTTTTTCGGGCTAGACTCTTGCAGTCGTGGCTCATGCCGTAATCTGGTGGACAGGTGCCTAGCGGTTGATACTATTACATAAGTGGTGTACATATAAAACAAAACACATGCAAAAAATACAGGCTAAGCTTGCATATAGGACTTAAGCTTAATTTTATTTTCCAACAACAATGACAACGAAAAAGTTTATTAGTAATAAGAAAAAATAGCAACCGGACGTTCAGCGTTACGAAGTTGGCATTAGGCGCTGACATAATTTCATAACTTGCCAGCGAAATCCCCGCCAAACATAAATTAAATAGATTACGAGTGTCTAAGTCTTCATTAAATGTTGTGCACCTTATATGTTTGATCTGCTTATAGAATTGCTTTTGATTTATTTTTAAATTAAAGCTCAGGATTAAAAGCGTTACCGAAAACAACTTCGCCTTCAGTCACAAGATTTTCGAAGCTCTGGATTTGATGATGAGGAACCTGCGGGGTCTGAATTTGGTAGTGCAAGAGCATGGGAGTCTGGATTTGATGCTCCAGAACTTTCGGATCTGAATTTGATGGTCCAAAAACATAGCGGGTAGCCTTGTTTATGACACACAACAGAATTCCTAAACCTGGTGGTTAAGGCCGAAAGCGACGGCGCCGATCTGCGGTAAATAATATGGGAAATCTGAAAGGTGTTGTACTGTTCAGCAGAGTCAACCTTTATCGATTTAACAGTAAACACGCTGGCAGTTAAATAATAGAATAGCAACAGTGGAGCTAATCAATAATATATATTTTATAGTCGTTTTTGTAATGGTGTTATTAACATTATTAACCCCTCGATGCGCAGTGCTGCCAAATTGCACCAGTATATATTGTGAAACATTGGGCTACATGTGCTTGCCCTGTAGTGTATGCTTACAAGTGCGTTGCTACCGCTTTGCTTTGCAATGTTGTTTAATAAACCGACAACAGCGCCATAGCTCAGTAGCTTCCAAACGCTGCATGCAATCACCTAGCAAGAGTTTGATTCCTGGTGCCTGCTAGAGATTTTCGAACAGCACACATATTAATTCGGGCAAGAAAAGATAAAAAATACAGATGTTCTACTATGTTACAAAACATGTACCTAATTCAATACTAAACGCCTCGAAGGGCTAATTAACAACAACCGTAAAAACTACAGTTTCAAATCTGAACAAAAGAAACAAAACCCAAATTCGATATTTTACTGTCTAGTTATGTCATAATTTGTTCACTATATTCACCGCTGCAAAATATAATACAGAAAACAAATTTAATTCATATGGAGCGTCGTCTTAGCTTTGACATAGCCAAAACTACTAAAAGTCACAAGAGGTCTATATTTTTACCGACTTTAGTGCAATGAAACTACAATGCTTTGGGAATAAGTATATATTTTAATGCAGAATAGAATTGCGATGCACGGTAAGAGGGGAGTGTTTTGGAGCAGCTACACAGCAGGATGGACTAATTTTTTTTGGTATAGTTAAGATGATGGTAAATATCTATGACTACTTATTAATAATAGAGCTTGATTATCATTACATTTTTGTTACTGTTTGAGAGTTCTTATATCCACACTATAGTATTTGACAAATGGATTTTTTTAAAACAAATTAAGTGAGAACAAGCCGTTGAAATTTATTATATATTGACGCCTTTCTAAGCCAAAGACGGATGTATAATTAGATAATTTAAGCACTTTGTTTAATGCTACTGTTACAATTACTACCATGAATAATCAACGTAAAAAATATAACTTCGCACTATCAAATACATAGGCCCTTTTGTCGCCGAAATCTATACTATTGCAAAAATTGCACTTGAATGAACATTTAAAAACCAGAAAAATCAGAAACTAAAGTTGAATAGATCCTGGGAACAGCTATGTGTAATACAACCAGACATATGCTAAAGGCCGCATGAAAAGAATGCTCAAAATTCGTTTACACTATAAAACATCGCACCTTTAATTTTGACATTGCTAAACGCAGTAAAAGTCACATCTAGAGAACTATATCTTTGCTGCAAAACAGTACACCGACTTATCACTTTTCCATAAAGCTATAAATATAATAAAAAATTCCGCATTTTCTCAAATTTAATTTACTACAAGACCATAGGTTTGAACAGAATAGAATAGTTTTGCAAGGCAATATTGCACGGGAAGTTTGTTATGCATTGAATATCATACATTTTTCCGCTGTTTGCAAATAATTTGCGTTTATTTTTGAGTAAAGGGTTCTATGACTGAAAATCTAAATGTTTTAAAGGTTTGATATGAAATTGACACCACTCGTTATTTTATATGCAACTTTTTATTTTAATAATCCAACGCTTCATAAATAATTATACAACTATAAAAATTAGAAAGTTTCAAATTTCAATACCACTTACAATTTATTTTATGGTAAATATATAACAATAAAGTTATTTAGCGACAAAGGGTCCGCTCAGTTGAATAAATTACGCTAAGCTGTCATTGAATCAGCGATATCTGTTTTAAACTTCATCTTTAAGACAGTTTTCATGTTATTTTCATTAACACTCATGGTCTATTACGTATACATTAATGATATGTAATAAATTTTCAACGCCAATTAATGACTTAAAATCAATTCATATAAGGCTTATAAAACACAAATCTATATTCACGTTTACAGCAAAACAATTACGGCATAAAAGCTTTTCTCTTTATCACACTGCTGAACTCAACTGTTATGAGCAGTACATATACACATATTTTCAGGACAAAAGGGAAATATTTTTCACTGGAATAGTGTACAACAAGCTCATTTGATTACAGCGGACATATTAATCAGCGAGCTGCACTATCTGAAAATACATCTACATCGAGTTTTACTATGTTTATCCTTCTTAGATATAGGCCGAATAAGCCGAGTTTCTAATGAAAAACGCAATCGAATAGTTGGAATGGAATTTTTTTAATTGCCGGCTGGCCCGCAGTTTCTCCGGCCAGTGCTAAAGCAGCACTGTAGATCGCTCCAAATTAAATAACTTTTCCAAGTTTTTTCACCGATATTTTCTTAAAATGTTAAGTTTTTGCAGATTATGTACGAAGTTTATTATGGAATATTTTGGTTTTCTAATAATCATCGTTTTTAAATGCGTTCGCTGATCAATCACGGGCTTCCATCTTCAATCCTGAAACGTTCTACAGTATCAAACATTCTATAATTATTGAAATGTTCCTCCCAAGGAAACATAAAAGGCTAAAAGAAAATTAGCTGTTAACATTTTAGTATTATGATGAACTTTGATCTGTCGATCCTACAAAACTTCTTGTATCAGTATTTATGCGCAGAAGCTATAGAAAATAATACAAAAGCGTTGAAACAACACAGAACTGGAACAGTAGTGCAAATAATAGTGGTACTATAACAAACCTTCCGGTCATACTGAGCGCACAAAACCATATGGCCTAGCTGTAAGCTATAATGTCTCGAAAGAGAAAGTTACGTTTCGCGACAAAACATTTATTTTAAATAAAGGTTATTATAATTTATATGTCACACAGTAGAAATCAATTTGTATTCTAATAAGAGAACGACTACACACGATGTCCTCGATACCGGATGACCCATTTGGGCATTACCGAACGGCTATCGCATAACTAGCATGGAACTAAGCTAGAAAAACCTTATTGAACAACGCAATACAATATAAGCAAATTATTCGAAGTCTGACATAAGGCAAAAACAGTAACTATCAATCCAATATTATCCATAATATAAGAATGAACACAGTGATAGTTTTATTTACATTCTTGTACAGCTATTCATTGTGTATCAGAAACACATGTATAAGCTGAATCTAACATCTTATTCACCACCATTCTGCGAGGATGGTGGTGAATAAAAGGATATGCTTTACCTGCAGCGCTTTTTGCCACAGTTGCAATTTAAATATCAATCATCCGACAGAGGTCCAGCTCATAAAGCTAAAGTAACTCGTTTTTAAGCTTTGAAATGATCAACCGTGATTGGTTTCTATGTTTTTCATAAATATAACTTTATTAGTGCTCAGAAGTTACTACATCAATTGCAAAAAAGTACAGGCGCAACAAAAGATCTTGTTTCACAAATTGGGTAATTAATATTTTCGAGATAGTATATACTTTACTGCATTAAGGTTTTGTATTAATGATGATATCGTCCATATATAACCTAAAACATGAAAGGCGTTTTCGTAATAGTTTTCCGAGCTGCTGTTTAAATACAAATTATTTAGCCATGCAGTTTACTAAACTCTAAAATATTGCTAACAACTTAGCGTATTACTGTCGTGATTAATATGAAACCAGGAATACTAGATTTTTTTACAAAAACATGTAATTTGCTTTGTATTTCTAAATATACTTGTCTTCAAAGTTGTTTTGCACAAAATATCGATTGTAAAACATCGCTAACTACGCTTCACGTCAAAGTTTATAATAAATCCAATAATCGTTTCTATAATGGAAATTTCGTATACTGATAAAAAAGAGGGTTATAGCTGCGAATGAGGAAATGGCTGCAACTATTATCCCCAGTATAGTATAAAGCAGATCATTCAACAATTTTATACTAATTTATGTGGTTTTGAAAAGTACTTTATAGTAGATAACTCCAAAAAACTGACTATAACACCATACACCGAACATGAGGAAGCGGCTAAGAGGAGCGTTAAATTTGCGCCATGACAAGTGCATACACTGCCTATATTCAACAAAAAATGTATTTTACCGTCGGGTGTGCACCCTTGAAGCACGAAAACATTAATAAGCCGTGTTCACATTGCGTTCGATCTAACACAACATGCAAAATTTGCCAGATTTGAATCGGATATGAACCGGGTGAAGTATTGTGAAAAAAATATACACACGTATACAGTAGGTATAGACTTCGATCGCGTCGAACCAAATTAGCTCAGATGCCACGTGAACACCAAGTCAGATCGGATCTGCCTCGGATCGGATCGATCGAACGAATTGTTTACTCACCCTAAACGTATAATGCTGACAGGTTTACAACGAATATTAATCAGTGAGGACAATTACATTATATGTTTTCAAAATGGCTTTCAGCGATGAGCCATCATTCGTAGATAATAGCTAGCAAAGAAAAATTTAATGTAATATCGTCTGTTATAATTACTGAATAAATTTATCTTGTATTTTTGTTGTAACATATACAACAAAAATAAACATTCTGTTGCATGGTTTCGATATGCAGTTTTTTATATTGCAACGCCTAAAATCTTAGCAACGTATTGCGAAAATTACTATCTTTTTGCCATTAAAACAAAAACGACATATATATATATATTTACCAGTATCTTCTTGAGTTTAACAGGTTCCTTTTTCCGGGCCAAAAGCAGCTCGGATTATAAATTTATTATCTGTAACTTTTTCAGGAGTAAACTTGGCGATCCAAAAACCTTTACAGTATTGATGGCTTAAATCAAAATAACTGAGCAATGACATAAAACGAATAATCCTTTTGATCGGTCAATAACTGTGTTAAAACCTTCTATATTGAAGCAACAGTGAACAGAGTTTATTGAGGCAATTTAACTTGGGATTGGTTGGTTCCATCTGGTGCGAACTTTTATATAGTAGATTTAGGAAGAATGTTTACCATATAGTAACATTATGCATCCAAACCATCAAAGCATTCTGTTGTCGCAGAAGAGAAGAACCTGTACATCCTGTTTTTGATCAGACTTAGTGTAAATTTTACTGTTATCTGTTAATTGCAAATGGTTTTTTAATTTATAATAAATACTTACGGTACACGTGGTGGCGTAGGTATATACATCGTTGACTTAAAACCGCTGCCACCTTTGTAACGCAGTACGCGGGTTTAAACTGGATATTCAATCCAAAATTACCCATATTTCGCGTGTTAAATTTGAACAAAATAAACCGATCGGTGGCCCAAATTCTGTGCCCCCATTCCGCACGTCTGTTGCTACCGATAAGTGCAGGGGCACATTACGCCTCGAAAAAGTGAGAGGGACTAATCCACTCAGTATATAACTAAATTTCTGAAATAAAGATATCAGAAAAGAAATAACAAAACTTTACAATAAATGTGGGGGACCTCACTGATACGGTCCCCATCAGTACGATAAGCGGGAGGACCAGTCCCCTGTCCCCCAATGGATGAGTGATACATTCATTTAGAAATTAAATGTTGCTAACACAACGGTCTCAGTGCAGCATCTAGTATACAGGGAGGACATCAGTCTAGATCTCTGTAAAAGTACGAAATGCATTAGCTATTGTCTTTTTCGTTTTAAGGTTTTAGGTTACAAAGAAATTTCAATGCGACTAACGGCAGTACAGAATTTACACGTGTCTGGCATTGCAGGTCAGTGACATTTTTTAAAGGGCGATTCAGCAATTTAACATCTCGAAAAATAAATTCATAAGCTGTCAAGCGATCTTAACTGGTAGAACTTTGTCAGGCAGTTACTTTTAATAGTTATTAGCATGTCCCTCTGGACAGAGTATAATATCGACACTGGAAAAGGTTGAAAACAATGTCACACAGTTGACGCTTATGAAACCCATCATTTCCGCCAGATAAATACTATAACACAATAAATAATAAAAACGTGTAGCTAAAATACATTTTAATTATTTATAATTACACTTGACTAGGAAATACTCATACCTGCTCAAACAAGGAGCAATATTTTACATACAGTAACAATATAGTACAAAAAGTGCGAAACAAAACACTGAAGAAATAATATTGCCAAAAATAACGAGGTAAAAAAGTTTAGGCAAGAAGCAATTGTGTGGACCATCACTATTGTTTTTAAGTTAACTGTTTACAGATAATATCTAGCCAGAGTCTAACGTTATATAGCATCAGGTTCTGAGTTAATTTGTAGTACCGAAATACTTCCACACTTTACACAAATACGATTTGTTAGTTTTGCATCGCGTAGTAACTTAAATTCGTAATTATTAGTAACTTGTTCGTAGTAACTTAAATTAGTAACAAATTCGTGACAGATACAAATTTGTTAGTTTTGCATGGCGTAGTTAAAACACGTGCACCAACCAGAGTCTAATGTTTATAGCACAAGGTTCTGAATTCATTTGCAGTACCAGAATACTTCCACACTACACACAAATGTGACTTGTTACTTTTCTGTCTTGTAGCTAAACAGGCGCATTAAGCAGAGTGTAATGTTTATAGCACAAGGTTCGGAATTAATTTGTAGTACCAGAATACTTAACCACTACGCACAGCTACAGATTTGTTAGTTTTGCATCGTGTAGTTAAAGCACGCGCACCAACCAGAGTATAATGTATATAGCACAAGGTTCTGAATTAATTTGCAGTACCAGAATACTTGCACGCTACACACAAATACGATTTGTTACTTTTGCGTCGCGTAGCTAAAATAGGCGCGCCAACCCGCAAGTAAACTGCCATGCAAAATAGTTCAGCACGTATTCGAATTTTCCAATCATTAAACCTAAGTCCAACACTATATTATTTTTATAGGTTTGTTTTATTCAGACAGTTAACTAGCTTTATGTGTTGAAGAAAATTTTTTGAAAGCTGGCTTGTACAGTACCTAACCAAATCGCGAACCAAGTGCAATATAAAATCCGAAATTTTTCAGAGAGCTAAACTTCGTTCATGATATTAAGAACAATAATCACTAGTGAAGCTCTCTTGCGAGCCAGAATTCGAGTTGTGAGAACAATCCCCCGAAGCAGAAGTGTGAAAAATATTTGCCACACAATATTTTTGACACTCGCAATGAGCATGTCGGCCCATAAAACCCCATATCCGACACTAAAACCAACAATAAACACACATTCAGGTGGTTTTCCTACTTCTCACCAAAAATTTCGAAAACGTCATTTTTTATGCCAAGTATGAACCATAAGTGTAAAAAATATTTGCCCAACAATATTTTTGTTTATCTGCCCAGAATACCCCATATAAGACACTAAAAGCATCAAAAAACACACATTTAGGTGCATTTCTCACGACTTTTCACCAAATATGAAATTTGGCACCAACTATAAGCTTATAGACTCCAGATTGGGAAGTGGTTGAAAAATTTGTTATATATCATTGGAAAGCCCTGGTAAAGCTACATGGAATAGGCCTACTAGTTTGTGGATACCCCGTTTACTTATTGACAAAAGTCGCAAAAACTGGAGGGGGTGCCCGAAAAAATGGGCCAAAGGTCATTTTGCTCCATAACTTTTCCCACGGGAAAATATTCAAAAATCGGGCTCCGTCACTATACTTAAATCGAGCATTGCGGTTCGAATGACCTATATTGCATCAAAATCCGCCCAAACGTTATCGAGATCCAGGTGCGACAGACACGCAGACAGTCACACACACAGACAGGACCTCCTCAACTCTCCCTCCAGAGCCAAAATTGAAAATTCTTGTTCCACTCCAATTTAAATATTTCACATTTCCGGTATACGAATACCCTATAAACATAACAATAAACTAATTCGGAAATTGCATTATACATATGGCGAAGAATAACTTGGCAACGCTGAATCTAGAGCAATCAACATACAGTCATGTGTCGTTTATATTATAATTTGACATCCAAGTGGAAGTTTTATCTACGTACACCCTAAGTAACGCCGTTAACAATGCAGTATAAACGGAATGGTTTACGGGATATAGTTAATTAGCTTAAATAAATTGAAATTTCACTAGCTATTTTTCCAGCCTTTTTTAGACAACAATTCAAATAGGGTGTCGAAGACACCAGATTGTATTGTACATAGTTTTACGGGCACCATTATTTGTGCTGCATAGTATGTCTTTCCGACTACCATACATCATGGTATGGTGGGGACCACACAGGGACAAATCTTCCACATGGCCGCCAGTTTATAACGTGAACGCCGCATCGAGCAAATGACAAAACAAAATAAGGTTATATTCAACATTTTGAATGCATAAATATTAGCAAGTTCTGCCTGAAACTGCAGCTACATGGTATTTTACCTCAGTACGAAACACATCATGTTACTGAAGAATACTATATCGGATACTAGACCCTATTTTGTTGTCGATAATGGCTTAGACAAATTCCCCAAGTCATGAAATATGTACCATCATAGACCGTGCTGAAAAGACGTATCCAAAAGCCAGCATTCTTAACTAGCAAATATTTAGCTATAAAATTACCTGTTGTGTAAATAATAACTTACAAATTAAATTCACATGGAATGCTAACAGAATTAACTAAATAGAAGCGCATTAACGCAATATGCACGATCGGTTATAACGTCTCCATACGATGATGTAGACGTTATAAAATTTACCGTTTCCTTCTTAAACCAAAACTTAATTTGTACAGTCTGGAACAAACTTTTAATCCCACCGCGGATTGAACCTGAACCGTGCGGATGCAAGTCTTGTACGCTAACCACTACGCTATTTGGAAGCTGGTGCTCGGTTCCTTAAGAAACCTCACAACTTGAGTGAATAAAAACGCACGCACAAACGCACACCGAACTGCAATCTCGGCCACTATGTCGCCACGTAATGTACGCGGCGATAAATGTGTGAATACATGAACGAAAGTTTTAAAGCCGTGATTTGAAATACCTGAACGCATCGTTATATATGTGTAGCTACATTACAAATTAGTTGTAGCATAGTCAGCCGTGCCTTCAAGAATTTGTACGCACGGTTATCTTGATTTTACTTGTTAAAATTTGTGCTATCGTACTCATTTGAATTCGTCCAAACGCGCACAAATCTTTGAACACAAGTTGGCTGTGCTACAACTATTACTTAAGCTGCAGTACTGTATTCTTGACAAACATCTAACGATATGAGACTTACATCTTAATAACTTTTATCTATTCTTATTTAAATACAAAAACTTGGCAAACCAATCACTCTGTTCTTAATCAGTTCGGTTACCCATTTCGAATTTTTGCATCAGTGTTAAAATGAATCGTCACTATGCCAACCAGCAACAACGACATGTTGGTATATAATACATCTTATCTAATCATTCACACTCATAGCCAAAAATTAGATCAGAATAAGTTTCTCCTGTAGTATCACGGAAACGTTCCCTATGGTGACCGTGTAACGTTTTGTCTTCTAAGCTTACGCTTAAAACCAAGCCTGAACCTAACCCTAATTTTAGTCTGGGCTCACAATTCAACATCAAATTTTTATTTATCCTGTCCTTGTTTCAAGATTATCTCAACTGGTATTAGACATGATCAATATTAGCATAAACAAAATTTCAAATTAAATATTACTTTAAGAATCATTTAGAAATAAACTAATTCAGATTTGCTCCGCTTTAACAGATGACAGTTCAGGCGAGTGATCACCAAGCTGTGTGGGGATGATTTCAGTTTGCTGATTTTGATCATGAGCAACCGAGTTGTTTTTAGTTATAGCTGTTGAACTTGGTAAGTAACTGGTTACGCTTACGGCTAATCCCAATGACTCGCAACAGGTGTCGTTACCTACTGATTTTACAATGTCAGAATTTCCAATATCGACTGAAATAGTTGTTGGTGGCAACTGATAATTCGATGCGTCGTTTATTGTACTAGACGATTCAGCGGCTATCGCACTTGTAGCGACATCCGCGTTTTTTGATACCGTGGGTTGATTAGCATCATGAAGTATAGTATTGTTAGAAGTACTTGATAGTTTTGGCGAACTTTCTGCGTGAGATGAACTACTTAAATAGCATTGTTGTTGATAGTCGACGCAGATCGGATCCGGAGGTACAATCATGCTGCTGTCGGTAAATCCATTTGAATTCGAGCACAGCTGCTGTTGTTGCTGTCCGTCCGTGCTTTCGCGGGATGGAACACAGTTTTGTGATGTAAAAATAACGCTGGTCAACGGAGCCATGGAGGGCACCGTCTGTGGCCGCCCAGCAGAATCAGAATACATATTTAAGCATTCTGTTTGTATCGGAACACCTGTGCTACTGTTGCCTGACAAAGATGTAATAATAGGTGTTGTCACAATAGATTCAAAAGAGTTCACAGGCTCATGTGGTGAAGAAAAACTGTAGTGGTGTATGGCGACTGTCGGTGTAGGATTTGTAATCATTTGCAAGTGTTGTGGCTCTGGAGGTGGTGACAAATGGGGGAGCTGTTCATTCATTGCAATATTTTGTGGAACAACGGAGTTATGTTGCTGCGGCGCTATTGCAAATCCATCGTATTGGCTATGATAATCATTATAAGATGGATCATAGTGGCTAGAAGCATGGTTAAGGATTTGAGTTACAGGCGGAATGCCGTATTGAGATTGTGGAATGTCGTGTGAGCAAACGACGGGCAATCCGATGTGCTGTTGAGCCGTTGTCATGACCGTGCTTGATCCCTGCGAGACGGCGTAAGGATTGGTTGTTATCGTGCGAGTTTCTGAAAAGTTAAATCGGGAAAGACAGTTAACACAGACCATGTATACTGCGTCCTATTAATGTTTTCAAAATTAATGTATATATATATATGTGTGTGTATTTTGATATGTTAACTGCTCGTATTGATATTGTACTAAAGGTATACATAGCACGTGCATGAAAATTAAATTCTATTCTCTCTCTATCTCCACCTCCATGAAAAGTTCATGGAGATTTCTGTGTGCCATTCGGAACATTTTGCGTTTTAAATACAATCCAACGCTGGAATGTCATAAATCATTAAAAGATGTGTTAGGCGTTGTTGCTGATGCTGACACTTTTACGTCTGCAATGGTCCGCGGTGGGCGTGCCCACTGTGCACCCATTACCATAAGGGGCCTCGCACGATAGCTGAGCAGAGGACAGCCACGAACCCCAGGGGTCCTGCTAAATACATCTGCTTAGCGCTTGAAAAGTCACTGGAACTAAATACAAACATCTCTGGCTTTTATGCAGCGCGCTAGCACAAAATGATCTGATCAGATACGTAATCTCTGGATCATACATTTCTGGAATGATATTTTCGAGGCTTTGAAAGTCAACTCGACCGAGAGTTATTAAGTCGTTCATGGACTAGGATACCCGATATATTAGAAGATTAGATAATGTAATTCGCGACATCGATGTAACAGAAGAACAAGTGAAAGTACATATAGCCGCAAACAAGCCTCCGGCTAACGAAGAATCTTATGGTGACCCGGTAGAATCCGACGGACCATCATTGTCACCACACAGCTCTGTCTTTAACCAGGCAGAAAATATTATATATGGCTCCAGATAATGAAATTTTTTCCATAGTTTTGTGTCTGGCTTAGGAAGAACTGTCTGACCCAGAGAGTTTGTGTATAGGGTCAAATCGCTTGTATCATGTATAAAAAATAGATAGGCCTTTGTATCGTGCACCAGCGCCTTTCCAAGCGCTAGCTGTATATCGTAGAATGCTTGGGGCCCATGGCTGCTTCTGCTCAGTTATCGAGCGCGCCCGTACGATAGAGGACAGTAGACATAATTCCAGCGTGGTTCATAACAGAGATCTGTCAATAGCGCACTCTTAATTTGTTGCCATTACCCTTTGTCAATGTCAGATGCAATGCTAAACGTCAACACATAGAATAACCTTCCACTCGAGGTTGTGATCGTGCTTTTTGTTGGTGGAAAATTATGTCGGCAGAGTTGAGATTTCTACTACAATAAAATAATATCCGCTGAGCGCCATGTCATCTCCGTAAGCACCCTGACTAAATGTTCTCAAAACTACGCTTATGGAGCGGGTACTGATGTCCAGTTTCGTGACAGCAGCAGCCAGAATTGCCGAGGCAGAAGGGATGTCAGTTCCGACATGGAAACTATGTTTGCCTTCCGAGCAAGCTAGTGACCATTTCAAAGGTGCGCACCCTGAAGCAATGTCACCTTAGTATTTTGCCCTAGAAGATTACGCGCACAAAAATGTTCTAACACGTGACCTCGTGATCGTGACACCTGCGACCTAACCACTGCGACAGCCGACCAATATATTGTATATGTATATATAAACCATTATAAAGTATATAGCACATAGTAACTGAATGAAAATACTACGGAATAACGATATATACGCAAATACTGTTGCAGTAATGCAGAAACATTACTGATTCTTAGTACACAGAATTTTTAACCAAATGTTTTGCGCCAAGGGCACGGACTCATATGTCATAAGAATTCCAGGCAACTCTTTATGGCTGCACGTATGTTTATACTAATGGTTTGTTGACAATCGCGTATATTTTTGCGTCCTGCAGTATAATTGTGCGTTTAGTGTTGCGCAACTACACTTTATCGTTTTCTGCATCATCAAAAACCTTCGTAACAATAGTTGCAACAAAATATCACAATACATTGAAAATAACAAAATCATGCATGATCCTTAGAGAAGGGGTTCTGGGGATGAAGTACTAGTCTGAAAAATTAGATTGGTCACAGATACGCTCAAATGAATCGCTCTATAGTTTTCATCGACCCCAAACATCTTTATAGTCACGATATAATACTTATTAACCATTATCTTAAAAATATGATATATAAAGAATTAAAATGGGTCCATTTTGGAGCATATCCTTATCCACGACTTTGACAAAAATGTGCTGTTCTCAAATTTGTAAGTCTTATCCAGTCGAACATGAAACGTATGTTTGATACGAGGCCTGTGCTTTGAGATATAACTAAAAAGTATTTTTCGTCGGCGACAAAATATTGGGGGTACCTCTTTAAAGGCGGCCTGCCATACCGCACGGGTGGGTTTATAGCTGTAACCTATATGAAACGACGGATCAGACTATAAGCTATCACGTGTAAAAAACCTTATAGAAATACACCCGTTCCTGAGATATTTAGCAACAATTGCCCCGACTACGAAGGGCCTAAGAACGCGTTAAAAATTTATAAGTGCGCATACAAATAAATGCTTACTTGCTTATCTCGATGGACATGTAATAAAGTTGTTAACCAAAATATCTGAGCAATGGCAAGTAGAAGTTTAGAATCTTGAGTAATGGCAGCGGAAAGACAAAGTTCCTAGCCTTCATATTTCAGAGAAGTAGTTCTCCGATTCAGATGCAGTATACAGATTTAATATTTGCAGCATAATGTAATATATATTTATAATATATTTTTAAAATTTATATTTTTCAAATGTTTTAATGTTTGTAACTATATAAAGTCAGTTCAACGTATTACAATACTCTCTGCTTCGAAAATAACAGTTATCTATTTTACTGTATCTGTGACCGACAAACCTTATGCATGGTACTGTATATTTCATGGAATGAGATATTTGTAGGAATGGGGTGCACTCTCTCACCCCATCCTCCGGGATCTATGTCTTTAAGGTAACCCATTTCAACTACAACAACAAACTACCATCGGCAGCTGTATGCCACTACATACGCGAAAAATTTCACTAGCGCGGTACAACAACTAACGTCTCATCATTCAATTTTCCATAATTTGTTTCAATGGTATGTTCTTGAACAGGCACAGAGTCCTGTCTTATTTCCTATTATGAAGACTTCATATACAGGCTTGTTATGCAATATACTAGAGTACAATCAATTCAGCTCACATAATTACATTTGTGTAACTGAAAATTTTATCACTCCTATGGCTGAGGAAAAAGCGGTGGTCAAATGAAGTGCCTCATATTGGAAGCATAACGCTTGAAGTTAAATCATTTTCACAGAGCAAAAGTTAAAAAATTAAAAAAGCACCTATATGCGCAATGTTTCAGTATAATTGCACGCTAAATATTATTTTGGTTAATATTCAAACAGATTGAAAGCAGCAGGTTAGAAAATAAAAACTGAAATATCAGTCACCATTGCGTTTATTGCGAGTTTGTTTCTTCTTTGATTTGCTCGAAATAGACTTAGAGGCACTGGACTTTTTCGAAGTCCTTGATAAACCATTGGATGAAGCTCCAGCAGCTGCGACCGATCTTGGTTTACGTTTGCGCTTTTGTATAATTTCTTTCTTCATGGTTCGTGGACGAGCAACCTGTACACAAATTCGCTAAGATCACAGGTTTGCCGACCAAATATATAGTGATTTTTGACATATTAAGTATCGCAAATTATTATACTCGCAATGCATAAGCTGCGTTTGACTACTCAAATTTTCACCTCAAAATCTGATAAAATTATTTATGAAAAAAATGAAATTCCCCGTGTCAAAGGCAGAATGTGCTCTTTTACAATGTGATTGAAATAATTTTGATTCAATAATTTTCATTTGGGTTCTTCGAATGTTTTGTATATTACAGTGAATGGTGTCAAAACTTTGAGTATTTCTTATATGCTTAGCTTTTTGAAAGCGAAAGAAGTAAAAGCTTTGTCCCCAAAAGTTTGAGCTATAAAGTTGAAGGTGTGAGCGCAGATTTTGACACAATGTCCCACAAAATTAACTACAGCAGGAGCAGAAACACTAAGAATATAGCATGAATTAAGTATAATTTTTTTAATATGTATCAAGGGTCACAAATAATCAGTACATATAGTTATTTTTGTTTATAACTAATTTTTCTGCTTTAGTGTCAAACGGGGAATAATGATCTTAAGGCTGTAGGAGTGACTTTGCTTGCCCGACAAAACAGGCTGCATTTACGCAAAAATATAGAAATTTTTGAAAGATGTGTATGATTTAAACGCCGCTGAATATCTACTCGTTACCCGACTATGCAGTTAATATAATAACTTATAACTGTATTAGAACATTGAAGCAAAAAACACCGGCTTCGTTACATGCATCATAAAATTACACCAAAATTTCAAAAGGACTGACGTTATTTCATCCTGCCAATTTCATTTGTCAGTATCATAAGTCTCATGTCGATTACAATCTAAATATTTTGATGTAGTGCACCTCAGATCACTTTAAAGTTTGGAGTTTGCATGTATCGTCATAGTAAATCCAGGCGATAATATCCACATGCCATGAAATATCCGGCAATAAACAGCCTATGGTATAAATATTTTGTAAATATAGGGACTTCGAATGGTGTAATCGAATTTTCCAGTAGTCCCGACCTGATGCCGCTCTTTCAGGGCAATTATATAGCAACACTAAGGCTAAAAATTGATCTGTTTCCATTTAAATTGTAGCGATATGCAATATATACCATACGGTTCATTAGATACTATAAGAAAGATTGATGTAGTTTGTTGTATTAAAAATTAATTTATGGGCCAAATGTACATGATTGCATATACGCATGCAGTAACTAAGTAGTACTCTATGCAGGAAGTTCGCTTTCACATTCAAAGACAGTCAATTTTAATGAAATAACTTTGGACGACTCTTACTGACTCCATAACCTAGGCAATAACATTTCATCATATCGAAAACTTTCACATTAACAAATTTTTACAAATTTACAGCAAAAGTACCTATTACCATATTTGTGATGACATGCTGGAAAGCTTAGGACTTGAAAAGTCTTCAATATACAAAGATGGAGAAAACATCTTGTAAAATCATATGTAATTTTGTTAACTCGAAAAGCATTCATTTTTCTATCTATCGTTAGGTACATGTTAGTCGATCCACATTTCGGAAAGTTGTAATAAAATATTTGGAGGTCATGATTATTGAAAATAATTGTACACGCTAGAGGTAAAAATAATAGAATGCTTTGTGTGAGTCAGTAATTTGTGCATCACCAGCAGTTGTGTTTAAATCTAGTTTAAACAATCGATTTGTTGCTATTTCTCAAGGTCGCGCATTGCTAGGCAAAAGTCTCGATGTTATCCTATTATCCATATCTATTACTGGTAATTTTAGCAATTTAGTTACGCTCATGGTTGATGAAGTTAATATAGTGTTAGGAAGCAATTAAACAGCACTCTTCGCATTAAAAACATAAAACATTGTCACAGCCACGCTGCCGCAAAACAAAAACTGTAAGATATGGAAAACCATTTGTATGTTAAAAGCCAAAATAATCCAATAGTCATACGAATAAAAACCCAAAGCTCAAGAAATATACGACGATATTGGTTCGTTATTAGGAAGTAACTAATAAGTATTTTTATCTCGTCCCTTAGTATACGCTACCCAGTTTTTCCACATTTAATGCCAATAAAATTTTGTTTCAAATATCGCTTCCCTTTTTGACGAAATGTTTTAAAATATTGATTACTAATTTTTCTCCATATTTTAAGAAAATTGCTGTATTATCTGCAACATTTAAGCTTTGAACAATTATACTCAGTCAATTTCATTTTCTAAAGTTCAATATCATGCTGAAAAGAATATTCTAGTTCCATTTTTAACAATATTTGTAAATTTTAGAAAATATTTGTTGAGTTTTAAAATTAAAGTTCGAAAAAATTTAGATGTGATACATTTTAGCTGTATTACGAACTGATATAGTCGTAGTGGAATAGCAGAAATTAATCCTATTTGAACACATGTTGCTCGGCTTTTACGAGTTACATATACTTTAAAAATCAAAAATCTTAAACTGCTAAATAGATCGGTTGTTGTGCGCCGGTTGGGTTTGGCTTTTTTTGAAGCTTTTTGTTTGTGTCTGGTTGTTGTGTGTGCTCTGTGATTGCTCTATGGTTTGTTTTTGTTTTTGCTTTTCTTATATTTCTTTGTGTAATTTGATTTTGGGTTGTTTTTTTGTTTCTTCTTCGGACTTGGTTGGAGTGTGCTGCTCTGATGTGTAGGAGCAGGCTCTCGAGGAATCATGCGCGGGATTACCACTCGGGCTTCTGGTCCGTGTGGTATATAGTCCGTATACACTCGACGGCGGTCCCTAGCCTGACGATGTGGCTGGCGCCGAGTCGGTTCGGGAGGTTCTGCCTGGTCTTCGGTTTTCTCACCGCAAGGCCCTAACTCAGGAGATCCCTCGCTTTCCTCAGTAGAGGGGTCGAGTTCGAAACGGGGTCTTCGACTGGGTCCCGGTAAAAGTTGACTCAGGGGTGCTTCGTCGTCCCAGTCTTCCCAAGTAACGTGCGGTTGAGCTTTGGCGCGTGCGGGTCGAGCTAGAGTCCCTTTTGTGGCGGAGGCTGCGCCGCGCGGCGGCACCTTCTTCCTCCCCCGAATAGAAGAACCCTTGGTTGACTCGCTGATGGTCGAGGTTACGTCACTAGCCGTGGGAACGGCTCGTCGTCGAGATCGTTTAGCTTCGTTGCCCTCCGAAGATTCGGTGGGTCGACGTGACGCATTGATTTCTATTTCCTTTTCCTTACGTCTCCTAGCTAAACTCTCAACAAATTCTGCTACAATGTCGTCGGCGGCTATTTGGTCTTCCGTCGGCGGGTGCTGTATGATAGGTCCCGCTAGATATTCTACTAAGTCAGTGGCGTCCTGAAGTTCTCCTCGAGCACGGGCCTCTTCATCTCTGATTCTCTTCCTTTCTTCCAAGGCCCATTCCCATTCTGCTTGCTGGTTTTGTCTCCTAGTGGTCCAGCGACCAAAGGAAGAAACCTGAGGGGTACCAGTCTCCTGTTCTGGTAGGGATGATAGCGCAACCGGGGTTGTCCCGTGTTGAGGTGGGGTTCTAGTTTGGCGTTTCGCGAGAGGTGAGAGTAAGGGAGGTATTATCCATCTATGTGGTGGTGTTGGAGGTTCCATCGATTCGGGTGAGGTACTTTCGGAGTCTACAGAATACACTGGTTCGCTAGCCGGTGTGGGGGTTTTAGCTGGTTTCTGTCGTGGTGTAGGTACGGGTTTTCGAGTTGGAGATCAACGCTCCTGATGACTCCGACGACAGTTATGACGAAGCCAGCGATAGCGAACTCGACGAGGAACAATTATTAAGCGACGAAGAGTTCTGGGCGAATTGGCAAGATCCGAACGCCGATTGGTACCGACGTGAACCTACCCCCGATGTACGAGAGTGGCACCGTGAAGGGGCGTGGGAAACGCGTCGAAACAATGCGTTACAGCGAGCACCATCGGACGAAGGTGTTGACTTGAGCCTGCGAACAAGTCATTTGTCGATCCGCTCCGAAGACGCTGATGATACCACCAGCGAGGATGAGTCGGATGCGACCACCGAGGAAGACAGTGATGAGAACGAGTCGTTGGACGCGAGCGAGTTAAGATTGGCTCCATTGGACAACAGTGCAAGGGAGGATCCTATCGAAGGGTCGCCGCGTATGCGCCCGGGTAATTTAGGTGAGTCCGCCGACACTTTGTCTAATGTTTCTAGCAGTATTTTGGGATCCGTCGAAGAGGTGCCTTGTATGCCCTCGGGTAATTCGGATAGCCCACTTAAGAAATCTAAGGTAGCTGAGGATGAATCCGTCGAAGGGAGACCAAGTATGTCCCCGGGTAATTCGGAGGAATCCGTAGTCATAGTCAGTGAACATTCAGACGCTTGTATGGGACGAAGACAATTACTTGACTTTGTACAGGACGCTAATGACGAACGATCACGTCGACTGGATGAGCAATTGCACAGCATGTATGGACTTTACCTTGCTAACGACCTTCCGATTGAACGAGGACGCACTCGCCCGTTGACGGCGAATGAACGCAATCGTATTGTGGGACCGAACACACTGTTTGTCATCCCTACTGATCATGCCGAGACCTCGAACTATCAATACCCGCACATCGAAATAACCAAAAATTCGAGCCCCTTTGTAGTGGAATGCCTTATCCCAATTAACTTTAGAGCAGGTGAGATAAACGCTGACTTCGGACAGTCTGTGGTACTACAACCACAGGCCCTTTTCTATAGGAGAGTTGTGTTAGCCATGGAGCAATTGAACAATCTTAGTAGGCTTTTCGACGTTCGTTTCGAATGTAGTGAGGACGCAGCACTTCAACGAGACTCTGCTATGTTGAGCAGCATCCTAGGTATGGCCTCCCCTATCGACCACCGTGTAACTGGATTGTACCTCAATCCAGTGGCTCTTGCTTCGTTGGAACTCCTCATGGAATTGTTGGGTCAATGCGTGAATGGCCACACGCTCCAGCGAGTCATGGAGAAGGAATTTGAGGCAGAGCTGAGCAAGCACCCAATATGTCAAGAGTGTAAGAGGAGTCATGCCCAACCAACATCGAGCGTTGATCCTTGCTGTTATTTCGTCGGACGCCATGGAAAATGGAATTACCAAGGTACTCTGAGCACCGCTTGCGCTTCTATCCGCATTGACGGATATATAATACCTAACTGGCGTTACTACATTGGTATTCAGACGCCCCGAATGCAACGGCTCTCACGCGCCGCCAATATCGATTTACATGAGATGCTGAGCGAAGCTCCCCAGCTGTTGGAATTTATTTATAGGAATCAGGGTAGTGAAGGAGTCCCGATAACTACTTTTGCTCAGTACACAATGAATAACATGGAGTTTACAGACGAGTCCCATAGACGGGATCGCCTAGTGCTTTTGTGTGCGCGTCTAAGACTCCTGAGACGTCCCGCTAGCGTCAATATGCTCCAAATTGAGTGCGGTATGACGATAGGTGAGCACGTAGAAGTAGACTACCTGATCTCGGAACCGTGCACACTTCAACGCAGTAGTATCAGTAGCTCTACTCAAGATTTGGACGAACAATTGGCCCTTGCGATGGCCGACTGTTTAAACGCTTCCGAAGAGGATCTCGGTGAGCAGAATGAACCAACTGTAGAGAACGTCAGACCAGCTGATAGGGAAACCCCGAGTGGAACTGACGAGCAAGCAGCGGACAGTGAGGATGAATCAGAGCCTCCTCGAAAGATGGCCCGACCTTCTTCACCTGGCTTGAATAGCGGATCAGGTCAGAACACAGGTATGCGGAAAGTTTGTACCATCCTACTGTTACTTTGGCTTTCGACGTTGAGCTCCACCCACGCAACGCTCTCGCCTTTCAGCGATGCAATCTCGCGACTAGGTGCTTTTGTGAATCGCCAAGTAGGTGTTGTTGTCGAACCGCAAGGTTTGGTAATCACCTCTGATCAGACTACGCACTTACCAGTAGTCCTGCAGCTATCATTAAGAGATTGGGAACGTAAATCCGACCCCTACGTGAGCAATGTTTGCCCACCATATGAGGCCAATGGTTCCTGCCGAGCTGATTGCTGCAGAAAAGCGAACTGTACTGAGTACCCGCAGCTACATACAACCTTGAGCGCACTAGAACGCGAGCTGGACGACGCATATCATGGCATATTAGACACAAATTATTACTCGCTGCTTGTGCATTCCTTTTGTGTAGAGAATGAGCACCTATGCGACCTTACCAACCGCCGAGAAAAACGCTTCGCAAGTTTAATTGCCGCCGCTGCAGGCGCCGTCTCTGGTTTCCTAGGTTTAGGAATGGCTTTCGCTAACGGCGTTCATATCAATAACGTCCGTCAGCAAGTGACTGTTCTCGAAAAGTTCATGCGTGAGACGAACGACGTCTCCTTTCGGAACACCAAAGCAATAAAGCAACTAACCCGAGCTAATGAGGACATCTATGCATTTCTACACCACAGCATGCAGGAGGTAGTCTCCATGATTGAACAAGTCCGCTGTGCTGACCAGAAAGAGGTCACACACGTACACCATCAGTTGATTGACCACATACTTCGAGCGAACATGCGCTCGTCTGTACAGGCCATCATGGAATCCATGCTAAGTGGTGAACTCTCCCCTGCTGTTATCGATGTCGTCATGCTACGACGACTCTTCGCAATGGACCCCCGCATTTCTAAAACTATTCTAATGCGAGAACCCAGTCTCGCGTATCAGTTTGGACGAGTAATGCCCGTAAGTGTAGACCTAACTGGATTTCGCTTTGGTTTTATTTTGCAGCTACCGCTGCCCAAACGCAGCGATGTTCGACCTTACTTCCGGGTCTACAACACAGGTTGGAACGCTCCCGACACGCTAACGCAGCTGAAATTACCGCTACCGCAACACGCAGCCAGATTGGGACATACGCGTTTCGAGTCGCTGAACCTAGGAGCATGCAAGCACAGACCCGGAATTGCTTTTTGTGCACCCCACGCGCTACTAACCGACCACAGCACCAACTGCCTAGAATGGATTATCGCAGGTGAATTCGTGCCCGAATCCACCAAACACGCATGCAGCAACCGCACGCTTATCGGCCCACTCGTCAATGACACTGCCGTACATACAACTATTCAAGGTGTTCTAATTAGGACTAGTGAACCAGAGGTTATACTGACTAATCGTAGACAGCTCGCGCACGTGACCCTAGGTAAGACGATTAAGGTTCCACCCAACGGAATCTTATGGTTTCCCCACGGAAATTACACACAGTTAGTCGTAGGCTCGATCGTACTAACAAGCATGCTAAAGCCAGAGGAAATTACAATTAAATTTGGACCGAATATTACTATTGACCGGCTCTCCGGCCTCAAATTAAGACCTTTAACCTGGAGTTCGCTCGACGACGCTAAGGCGACAAACTTACAAGTAGCTCAGATAGCCAAGGAACAAGTACAAAAGATAGTTAACTTCCCTGCCTTGGAGTACACTGGACTTTCGCCTTACTTTATAGTAACCATCGTAGTTAGCGTCATTAGTCTGGTCTACTGCATAACCAAGTGTAAGGTCTCCCCTAAGTACGCGTACTATCTACCCCGATGGCTACCATGCCGCGGGAGATTGATCAAAACCGACGGAAAACCCCGAAAAGCAATTAGGTGGATTAGAGCCGACAAAAGAGGCCCTAGCGCACCACCGGAGGAAGACTCTACACCCCGAGTTTCGCCGACCGAGGTTTCGATTGTACCTTCGGGAACGCCGCGCGTGTCCGTTGTGTCCAATCGTGCCCCGCGTCGCTCTAACAGACTATTGACCACCCGTGCTTCTTCCGAAGAGGAACTTGTATTCATCGAAGACGACGAATTATTCGCTGCTCCTACCCGTGACCTACGCCGTGGACCTCGACAAGGTATGTTCACCAGACAATTAAACACAATGAATGCAGGTAATACGCCGCTACTCATAAATGCAACCATACTTGGCACTCCAGTCACGACACTTGTAGACACCGGAGCTGACGTCTCAATCATGTCACAAGCCCTAGCTGCTCGTTTAGGCCTAGTACCCAGAGACACTAATACCACCCGCATAGTATCAGCTACACAACAGGAACTAACAATTAGCGGAGTGGTGAAAGCCCCAATTACTATAGGTTCGCTAAGCACCCCATGCGACTTTCAAGTGACCACCGACACGCCGTACGAATGCATCCTGGGTACCGACTTCATGGCCCTACTACCGTATATAGCCATCAACTTCAAGGACCGCTGTTTGGACCTATCAAACGGAACTGAGAACTGTTCCGCACCCTTCGCCGACCAAGGAGACTATCGACCGCCAGTCATCAACGTAGTATCCCGAAAGTACACACAGATACCGCCGAACACCGAACTATTCCTCAACGCGGTCCCCGAGATTACTCAACCGCCCACTGGCCAAGCACTATTCGTACCGGACCCCTTCATTAGAGACATCGCCATCGCCCATGCCCTAGTACTCACTGGCCAACGCATGATTCCAGTGGCAATGATGAACTTTGGGAACCTACCCGTTGCCATACACGCAGGACAAACAATAGGACACATCGAGATGCTTGACGACAACGATGTCGAGCTCTTGTACGACAGCAACAAGCGTCTACTCCAGCTCGGACCTCCTCAGCACACCAAACAATGCAACCGCATTGGAGTCACACGAGACAATGTAGTACAGGTCATAAACGACCAAAAGAAAGCAATTGACACGGAACGATCCATACAGGTATTAAGCAAAATTGATTTTGGACAAACCACACTGAACCCGTATGAACTAAAACAACTGAAAACCACTATTTCCGAAAACGCCGACATATTCAGTGTGCACCCATTCGACTTAGGAAGGTGTGGTGTACATCAGCATAGGATAATCACTGGGGACGCGAAGCCCATAAAACAAGTGCCCTACCGGTTGGCACACTCTCTACGCGAACCCTTGAGGGAAGAACTAAACAACATGGTAGAAGCAGGCCTTATAACACCATCGGATTCTCCTTGGGGTTCACCCATAGTGTACGTCACTAAGAGTGACGGCACTTTACGCTTGTGCGTTGACTTTCGCAAACTCAATGTAGTCGCCGAACGCGACTTGTACCCGTTACCCCGCATAGACGACATATTAGGATGCCTGCGAAACACCAAATTCATGTCAAGCCTGGACCTTAACAAGGGGTTTTGGCAATTAGAATTAGACCCTGAAACCAAAGAAAAGACTTCCTTTGTCACTGTCCACGGACAATACGAATACAATGTTCTGCCCTTTGGTTTAAATTCGTCTCCAGGCGCCTTCCAACGGTGCATGTCAATCATTTTAAAAGGTTTAGAATGGGAGAGATGCCTTATTTACATAGACGACATATTAGTCTTCTCGCCCACATTCGAACAACACTTAGCGGATCTCATCACAGTCTTCGATAGGTTCCGTAAGGCCAACCTTAAGTTAAAACCCTCCAAATGCCAATTCGGACAGAAACAACTAAAATACCTCGGACATATCATTAGCTCTGAAGGAGTTAAACCCGACCCCGAGAAAACAGCCGCAATCGATAACTACAAACGACCCGAGACACTCAAACAATTACAGAGCTTCTTAGGACTTGTAGGCTATTACCACAAATTCATACCACACTATTCCGAAATCTGCGAACCACTCAATGCCCTCCGACGTAAGGACAACGAATTTAAATGGACACCGCAATGCGAGGAAGCATTCGGAAAACTACGCAAAGCCCTAGTACAAGAACCACTACTCATCTACCCGGACTTTTCCAAGCCCTTCATACTACAAACGGACGCTTCAGGATACGCTTTAGGAGCCGTACTCTCGCAAAAGACTGATAAAGGGACATTGCCAATCGCTTATGCTAGCAAATCACTAGTGGACTACCAACGCCGATACCCCGCTATTGAGACCGAAGCCCTCGCTATTCGATGGGCCGCTCTACATTTTAGGCATTACCTGCTTGGACACGAATTCCATGTTGAGACGGACCACAAGCCGCTTAAGGCGCTGTTCGAGAGACCACCGAGAAATTCACGCTTAGCCCAATGGCGTAATGAATTACTCATGGAATTCGGTGGTTTCAATATTGAGTATCGGCCTGGTAAGGCTAATGCTAACGCAGATGGACTTTCACGCGATCCCCGACATGACGTGGACTTCTCCGACTCTGCTGACGAAGCCGATGACGACGAGCAGGACCATCCTCGAATGGTTGCTGTAGCTGTGAAAGGACAGGATTATGGCAAGGGCAAAGCTCCTGCCAAACCGCCCCGACGATTTCCCACCGAGGAAATTTGGAAACGACTTACCCGACAACTCCTGGGACTTCCCTCGGACGCCCCCGTCACCTTACCACCCGAATACGTTAGGGAACGCTTCTATCGCATGTTTGGAGGATCTGATCATGACCCTCTACCAGACCCAAATCAATTCATCTTCTGCGGAGACATCGACGACCCATGGCCCGAAGGAGTCGAGATGCCCTGGAAGCGCTCGACCGCACCCGGACCGCCGACTGAACCACCCCCGACTCGAGAACCAGTGAGTGACTCTGCCGCTGGACCTCCAGCAGCCCCTGATCCATTAACTAGACCTACGCTACCGCACGAGCCACCGACTGCTCCAACACCGCCCGCCCCTGGCGCGGCGAGTGAAAGCTCTACCCGTGCCACTGCTGGTACACCTGATCCCACTAGACCCCAAACATTACCTACAACTGCTAGGAAAAGATACGGTGGTTTACCAGAAGTTGAGGAATTCGACACACTAATTAAGGTCGCTTACGCCTGTGGACCACGAATACAATTACAACGCCCTGAACAGGTTTATGACACCGGAGAACACATCTATTTACCACACTTCCAGCAGTATGAGGGACGAAATCTCCTCAATTACCTACCATACATCCAACGGAGAGACAAACAATTTGGTCCTATTTGGTGGTACTTGCACACACGACAGTCGCCTGCCGATGGAAAGGCGGCAACTGCTCTCAAATTAGAAGCCCATCATTACCGTCTCTGCCCCGACACAGCCATTCTGTACCTACATCCCATTATGCCTAACGATCACAGACCTAAATTGTGTGTGCCCCGACTACTTATACGACAAATACTTAAACACGAACATGACACTTTATTCGGAGGACACCCAGGTAGAGACCGCCTACTAAGCAAGCTCAAACAATTCTATTACTGGGAAACAATGGGTAAGGACGTGGACGAATATGTAAAACGATGCGTACTTTGCCAGCGATCCCGCAATTTACCTCAAAATGTTCGAGCCGCGCTCGGAGATAACCCGCTGGCTAGTGCTCCTATGCACCGCATGTTCGTCGACATATTAGACACTCGGGTTTTGTCCCGAAAAGGAAATAGATATGTCATCGCCTTCATTGACCAGTTCACTAAATTAGTCGTCGCCGCCGCATTACCTGACCAAACAGCTAAGAGTGTAGCTCGAGTTTTCGTCGAAGACGTGGTGTGCCGATATGGCGCTCCCGAGGAACTAGTTTCCGACCGAGGAGGATGCTTCGTTTCAGAAGTCATGGAAGCCCTATGCGCTAGGCTACACACCTTTAAACGAGAAACTTTGAGCTACAATCCAAAAGCTAATGGAGAAATCGAACGCTTCAATCGCACATTACTATTCCTCCTAAGAGTAGCTTTACCCGAGAAAGACCATACTACTTGGGACGAAGTTCTACCCTACTGCATAATGTCCTACAACTCCGCAGTACACGCTTCTACACATTACCCACCTTTCATGCTCATGCACGGATTCCAACCCAGAGTACCGGGTGGAATCGAGACACAGACTGATTGGGGACGTTATCCTGGAGCTGAAGCTTATCGCACTAACGTACAACGCTGGTTAGCCACGATCAGAGACCGAGCTTATCGCTCCATGGAGTCAGCCAAAGAATACAGAAAACGATACTACAACCGCAAAATTAAGATCCCAGACTATAGAGTGAACGATCACGTTTGGGTCTACCGATATTACACAACACCTGGCCTATCACGTAAGCTCGAACGCAGATGGTGTGGACCGTATCAAATCACTAAAATCATGCTACCCTGCATCTGCGTCAAACTCCCCGGACAGCCCAATGCCTCCGACCATGTAGTTCATGTTAACCGCACCAAACCATGCTACAGACCACTAAGTAGTTTTCCGGACATGGCCGATCTATTAAAAGCTGTGCCTCCCGCTTACATTGAGGCTGCACTACAAGAACCAGGAGAAACTATCCTCGCCGATAAATATTTCGCTAGGGAACTACAGGCTGCCGATCCTGAGGCTGTCGACCGGTTGCGCCAAGACATCGACGGTGCATCCGACACTACTAGCGTAGAGATCGGTGATCCTAATCTAGTATACACGCAAGCTCAGGCTGACATACACCGTGCCGTAGTGGAACGATTAGCCATTCAGGCCCCAACTCAAGGTTCAATCGGAGCCCCGCAACAAAACAGATTGCCTGTCTGTGATCCCGACAGAACTCCTGATACCGAATGGCCCGCTATTACACAAGAGTTGGCTACACAAGACCCCGCTAAGTTACCTTATGCTCTTGATAAACCCCCAGGCTCATTCTCTCCAGAATACGGACAACACACTGCCCCAGTTACTATACAGGAACGAGAGCGATCCATCAGAACTGAGGAACCAACTAGACCCTTAGCACTGCCGCGCTCAGGCAATGGCCGCTCACTACGCCCATTTAACGTCAATGACTTAGGCCTCGTAGAACTACTCGCCTCACAAGACCCGGATGAATCCTCGCCCCATACACCCGAACCTGCTACATCTCCAACTTCAGCCGTCGAACACGCCGTCCAGACCTCGCCGCTTACGCCTGCCCAAAGACGCGCTGCAGCCGCCACACAAACCTACCGCAGTCCTCGCTCACAACGCTTGATCACTGACTCGGATAAACCATTAACCCCGTACCACATCCACCGTGAACACCCGGAACTGCATGGACAACAATATCCCAAGCCTCGTCATGCCTACTCTGCTCCACCTACTCCACTCCCACACACGCCGTTAATGCCTTTGGGATTCGAAGCTACGTTAGAGGAGTATACCCCTGACGAATGGATCACACCCTACTCGACGCCCCCGAGACCACTACCTACCCAATCCGCCCCAGTTTATAGCCAACCTCCCGTAGAACCACCTCCAACTCGAAAACCCGTACCTAAGCCACGACAGAAACCAGCTAAAACCCCCACACCGGCTAGCGAACCAGTGTATTCTGTAGACTCTGAGAGTACCTCACCCGAATCGATGGAACCTCCAACACCACCACATCGATGGATAATACCTCCCTTACTCTCACCTCTCGCGGAACGTAAAACTAGAACCCCACCTCAACACGGGACAACCCCGGTTGCGCTATCATCCCTACCAGAACAGGAGACTGGTACCCCTCAGGTTTCTTCCTTTGGTCGCTGGACCACTAGGAGACAAAACCAACAAGCAGAATGGGAATGGGCCTTGGAAGAAAGGAAGAGAATCAGAGATGAAGAGGCCCGTGCTCGAGGAGAACTTCAGGACGCCACTGACTTAGTAGAATATTTAGCAGGACCTATCATACAGCACCCGCCGACGGAAGACCAAATAGCCGCCGACGACATTGTAGCAGAATTTGTTGAGAGTTTGGCTAGGAGACGTAAGGAAAAGGAGAGAGATATCAATGCGCCACGTCGACCCACCGAATCTTCGGAGGGCGACGAAGCTAAACGATCTCGACGACGAGCCGTTCCCACGGCTAGTGAAGCAACTTCAACCATCAGCGAGTCAACCAAGGGTTCTTCTATCCGGGGGAGGAAGAAGGTGCCGCCGCGCGGCGCATCCTCCGCCACAAAAGGGACTCTAGCTCGACCCGCACGCGCCAAAGCTCAACCGCACGTTACTTGGGAAGACTGGGACGACGAAGCACCCCTGAGTCAACTTTTACCGGGACCCAGTCGAAGACCCCGTTTCGAACTCGACCCCTCTACTGAGGAGAGTGAGGGATCTCCTGAGTTAGGACCTTTCGGTGAGAGGACCGACGAGAGAACGGAGCCGCCCGAACCGACTCGGCGCCAACCACATCGTCAGGCTAGGGACCGCCGCCGAGTGTATACGGACTATATACCGCACGGACCAGAAGCCCGAGTGGTAATCCCGCGCATGATTCCTCGAGAGCCTGCTCCCCGACCCCCTGTCCCAGCTAGGCAAACCGTGCCTTTTGCCCCTCCGACTCGACATCGTGACCCTGTCATGCCCATGGATCCACCAGTTAGGAGTGCTCGTGCACGGCACGACATGTTTGAACCTTTCAGGGACATATTTGACGACCAGGACATTGAGGACATGTTGGCCGCGCATCCCGACTTAGAACCGGACGAGAATGACGGACAACGACAATTGCGACCCGAAGACATTGGACTGGAGGTGGTTCGAGCTCCAAAGCAACCACCTCGGGGAAGACGATTGTAACGCCAACGCCAGCCCAGAACATCGCCCCCAAGAAGTCGAGCTCCCGTACCACACGACCTTCAAGAACCGCCACTAATGGCGATGAATATTATTGCAGGAATCATCAACCAGCAAGTGCGTACAATGGAACAAATTTCATCGCCGCGTGTGCCATTTTATACGATCAACTATGCCGCTCCCATCGAAACATTTCTTTCGAAGGGCACACGTTGGCCAGAACTATCAAATATGGCTCCGTTGGGTCAAACAATTACGCAATACCCAATCGAGTATGCTTCAACGGAGCAAGGCTATCAGCTCCTCGTCACCTATTTATTCGACGAGGACCAGGCCAGACAAGACATCACCGACCTCAAACTGGGAGCTCGAGACGTTAAATCCATCTCCCGGAGAAACAAGGCAAAATTTCTCGACCCCGAAACAACGGAGCGCCTCCGCCCAATTCTTCCTCACCTCATGAGAACAGTGCTCCTCGAGAAATTCAAAATACCAAAATTCCGGAATGCCCTCCTCGCCACGGGCTTCGCCCAATTGCTCGAGGCGAACCGTTCCGATTCATTTTGGGGAATCGGACTCGGACCAGAAGAGGTTACCTTCGGCCGACAACCACGATCTTGCCATAATGTAATGGGTCGCCTACTGGAGGAAATTCGGACTTTTATACGTCATGGCGTCGTCACCTGGCCGCCGATATTTATCCTCGGCGATTCACTGGCAGCCCCGCTAGTCAACATGGCTGCATCGAGAGGGTGGTTCGCCATAGCATGGCCAGGAGCCACTATGCAGTTCCTCGTCCGACTGGCGACATGCATCGCAACGCCGCAGACCAAAGCCATAATGATCCTCGGCGGATACAAAGCCGCCCTACGACCCAAGCCGTATGAAGGCCGTCTTTTGGACACGCCGAGTAAGTTCATGCGCCGTGTACGCCGATACATTTGCTCCTTCGACTACCTACTCAGCGAGGGAGCTAGCGCAATCATAGCACCGCCCCCACCGCACTGGGACATTGGACAAGATAATGTAAGCACGTGGTCCACCGAATTCATAGGCATTCACCAGGACATAAAGTGTAAATTTCCCGATCGGGCACAGAAAGTAATGATGCCCGAATACCCACCTGAACTAATGGAGATGGGCGCCTGGGAGAATAGCCCAAGCGTTGCGCCACTCGCGGAGGCTCATATAACCGAGCCGTACATTGGGTTTCTCCGCAACTGGGTCGAGCACCAGCTAGCCTCAATTAACCAATAGGAGACAGGGAGTAAAGCTCTAACCTGTGCCGGATTGGGGATTCATCGAAAGAAAACTTCTTGGCTCATGAAGAGACTACCTAGGCTAGCCCGAAGGTAAAGAAAGCATATTTCAACGATGAGTGAACCATGTCTAGTCAGAACAATAACATGCCGTATTTAACCATCGTTGTATAACATGCCGTATTTAACCATCGTTGTATAACATGCCGTATTTAACCATTGTTGCATAACATGCCGTATTTAACCATCGTTGTATAACATGCCGTATTTAACCATTGTTGTATAACATGCCGTATTTAACCATCATTGTATGACATGCCGTATTTAACCATTGTTGTATAACATGCCGTATTTAACCAGTCTATGGTATAACATGCCGTATTTAACCATCGTTGTATAACATGCCGTATTTAACCAGTCTATGATATAACATGCCGTATTTAACCAGTCTATTGTATAACCTGCCGTAGTTAACCAGTATATTGTATAACATGCCGTGTTTAACCAGGGTATTGCGTAACATGTCGTAGATAACCATTGCGTTTTGTACCTGCTCGCTATTTACATTAATTTATCTTTTCACCATGACACCTGGGGACCTATTCGAAACTCAAAACCCACACCACCAACGACCATCTTTTTCTACCAGTAGTTCAAAGTCCGTTTTGCCCCCTTAAAAATATAAGAGGAGGACTCGGCAGAGAGCCGGTAGAGCCCTTGCTGAGGACCTGGCGGAACTCTGAAAGAACTGTAACTTTGTAACCGCAAGGTGTACGGTCAGGTCAAAATAACTTATTTCCAGGTAATATACAAGTAATATACAAAATCTGTTAGGCCTGGACCACAAGGCATGGATAGGATCAACACCCGTAAACAAACGATTTCCTCAGTGAGCTAAATTAAGCAAAGAAATCAACTTTTCATGTACCATGGTGTACTATTTTATCTACACACGTGGTTTAACTTATTTTTGGGTTGTGGAACACGATTCACGGGAGAAACACAAGAAATTTTGAAGGGGCCCTAGATGATGGGGGTCCCTGAAACTGAGCCGAAAGCTTAATAGGTTAATAGGACTTATGCCCGAACAAGGTAATTTTAACCCGTATAATTAAGTCCGAAAATTTCCATTTAAAAATATAAGAGATGTAACAGGCCCGTTCCGGCCCGTTACGTATTTTTGCAGGGTTTTGGCACTAAAGTCAAGTATTTTCATCTCTAACTGGTGGTGATCAAGACACTTCGGTTTCAAGTAGTACCTTAGGGTGCGTCCATAAGGTCTGGAGAGATTCACGTCACGACAAAATCGTGAAGTATGCTGCATGGTGTCATGGCCATATTGATATCATTGTGTCGCTTAGTAATTTGTTGCTAAATTAACGCTTTGCTTGTTAATACGTGATGTTTATCATGCTAACCGTCTTATCCATCGATATGATGTCCATCGGGTTCACCATATCTTGTTGTGTATGAATGTATAATGCTTTGCTGTTGCATGTTCTACTTCGACCGCGTGAAGGCTATTTCGTGAGGATTGAAGAGTATAATTTTAGGGACTGGTAGGGAATACGTTCAGTGCCCAGTCTGACCGGAGTTTGGAGAAAATAATAGTCGCAAGATTTAGTTGGAACTCGACTCGTCGCATCTCAGCACTAAATCTCAAAATTACGACCGCCCGGGAATAGGAGGCCATCACAATTCAAGCTAAACCATCGGCCCAGTAGACGTCAGAACCAAAAATATCAACTTTACACAAGCTAAATAATACACGTCGCCGTGGTCGCGAAAACCACGAACAGCTACGAGCTTAAGTTGGAAGTACGGTAGCTCTCGGCTATCCGGGAACGACGGCCGCCGGGTCCGTTTGTCGGCCCGTAGCCGTCTACCGGGTTAGATTTCCTGCGGCCGGTCAGGATGCTTCAATAGGGTGTCTCACGAGCTTTCCAAGGAGGCCGAAATGACTCAAATCGCACGCGGTTCCAACCTAAATACAGGGGAGCGGAACACGTCGAAATTGAACCGACGACCTTACTTACGCTAAGTTTGGTTGTTGGTAAACGGGTATCTTCGCATAGAATATAGATATATGAGTATATGTATATATGTAGGTGCCTAACTGATTCGGAACGCGCCTGTGTCTTGCGATTTATTCCTAAGTACATTACCCGGTTTGACATCAGATCTAGATGGTTTGCACTGTTCCCGTACTCGATCCCTGAACCTAAAGTCGCACATGCGACCCCTTATTTTACTCGCCTGACGTCGGCGAGTCCAACGATACACAGCGGGCTTCCGCCCCATTCCCCGTTAACCCGCCACAACCTGTCAAGGTTCCCCAGTCTGAAATAACAATTAATGAGGGGCACCAAAAATGCCCGGAATTTTAGTTCTAACTCCAAAAATGGGCGAATCGCCCCTCATTGGATTTGTCTCGATGAGACATTTCCAAAAATACCCGGCGGGCCTCGATCCGCCGCCGCGTTAACCCGGACGACCAAAAAACGCGCCCCCACCGTAGTCATCACTCTCTCTCTAATTGCCACGATTTTAGTACCGTTTTTTCTCCCGCCGCCCCAGTAGCGAAATCACCCCTCGTTCGAATCGTCGTTGGACGGTGAGTCCAACGATGCCCGGCGGGCGTCGCTCCGCCCACCCGTTAACGCGGGAGAGCCCGCCAAAGTCCCCTATACTACAACACATAAATTGACCCGAGTGGGTCTGGTCCCAATACTTCGTCCACCCCCCTCGTGTTTGGTATCATTCGACCCCGTTTTACGTCCTGGGAACGAATTTGACCCCGACCCTCTGAAATTCCCCCTGGGAACCCTTGTCCCATCCCTTCCCGTGTCCCTCTCCCTGTCCGTTCTTTTTCGCTCTCTCTTTCTCTTTCGCTTGTTGCTTTGTTGTCTTTTTCTCTGTTTCTCCTCGGCTGACCCTTTGGCCGCCGTTGTTGTTCGTCGTGCGCATCCGCTGCTGCTTTGTCCTCGCCGCCTCGATGTCTGCAGTTGGAAACGATCGTGAGGACAGCGACGACGACAAGACGAAAGAGGAAAAAGAAAAAAAAGAGCTATATATATTTACCATATATTTTGTATATAAAATAACTAAAATTAAGTTTTATAAGTATGTAGTATATACGTATGTAAGACAAGACGGTAGAGAAAGGGGGTAGGTTTGGGGACCCGTAGCAGCCCCTGGGAGATTCGGCCGGGGGTGCCCTCCCGCCGAACGTTCCCTGGGTGGGTGCCCCGTCCCCGCCCCCAGTGCGGGCCCCATCCGATGAGCCGCGCCCCCTGGGGAAACTTGAGAAACGACGTGCTCTATTAGGAAGCAAAGAAAAAGATATGATACTCGCTTAATGTACCAGGTATCGTGTGCGTTAGAGAAAAGACTCGATGGTCGGCGTCCTGAAATGTCAAAGATAACGAAACGGATGTCGATCGTTGATGCCGTAAGCGGGTGATGAACAAGTATTCTTTGCAGCTATGCCTCAATGTAATTTCCGGAATTTGGTGTTCGACGTTTTAAGTTCAATCTCGAAAGTGACTTCGCAACCAAAGAAGGAAACAGATTGTGGCTTTGATCTGAACTAGATCAATCGGGGTTACGTGTCCCGGAAATATTGCTGGTCATTTACGTGATCTCAAACGGCTTAAAAGACGACTAATATTCACAAGAACGGGGTTACGTCTTCTGCTAATTGATACTAAGAAGTCGACGTAAGAGATATCCGGCGTTAACGAGAAGAGTGATATAACTCTTCAGGAAGTGAGGGCTTGAAAGATTCGAATCTTCTGAACAGATTGCAATTGAGGTCGCATATGGTCAACTTCCGATTATTCGGAGGGCTCAGATTTGACGTCGGCAAACTTAATTGGAGCCGACTCTCTTTAAGGACACTGACGGCTTACGGTAGCTGTCAACTTTAAGTCCCCGGAAGTAGTCCCCAATTGGACGAAGAAAAGCGATCTGAAAAAAGTAGGCGGTCAACGACTGACAGCGATTGGATGGCGACGAAATCGCCATCCTAAACTACAGCCGAAAATTTCGAGGTTAGGGATGTCGCTCAAGAAACTCGAATCAGTTCGACTTCGGCAGCGCGGAGTTCGGTCGACTCTACTGACCGGCTCCGACGCTATGATTTTGTAGTTTAGCTTCACAATTGTTTTACTTTCTCGTGCTTTGGTTTTCTGTTTGGAATGGGATTCGACGACTGGAGGACCCGTGTGGACATCTTCCGTCCCACGGAAGGGGACTAGCAGTTGCTGTCCCGGACCGAACTTTGTAAGTCAGGACGTGAACCGAGGATGTGGGGGTTTATTTTCCCCGACTATAGTTGTAACAGACTGTTCACCGAAAATCAGTTGTTCGTAGCATTAGTTGACATACCATAGGTTGACATTGCGTCCGTCAGTGGATGCCCCGTTTTACACGCCTACTTGTCGTACATTTATAAGTCTCTCGACAAAACCTCCTAGTCGAGTTCCGTTTTGGACATCTTAGGCGATCGCACGGAAGGTATTAGGTTGTGGGTACCAAAGTCGAAGCAGTTCTGATTCCCCGTGGTCTTAGGTAAGACGAAACAAACCGGACGCTTCTGGTCCGCGCTTTACATGGTTTGCAACTCTTGAGGTAGGATCATCGAATTTTGTTGAGCCGACCACGGTAAAATTTTCCGACGCTTAGAAGTTGAACCGGTAGGGACTCGTTTTACTTTAATGTTCACGTTTTACAAATTTACAGCTTAGTGGATTGTTCAACGCTCATGCCGTGTTTGGGCTTGGACAGAAATGCAGATTAGGGATGGAGGACTAGCCTCCGTCGGGTTTTAGCAAACCCTTAAAATTTTGTTTTCTTCTTTTGAGTTAAGAAAATTTGGGAACACCAAAAGACGGAACAAATTCTAGGCGCTGAAGCTTGAGCTTAAGGTCTTTCCCGTTCCCCATGGGAACGTTATTTAGGGCTTGTATCTGGTTCATTTGGCTTTCGCTTTGTGGCACATTGTTGTTCGAGCTTATAAAATCTTGCATGGTTATTACTTTAGTTTGAAAGTATTTGTCGTAGGTAGCACAAGCAGGAAATCACTTCTCTCCGACGACTGACCGAATTACCTTTGGACGCCCCGCGGGACCCACTGCTTGTTTAATGATGAGCTGGAGGAGCCAACCCCCAGCTGAGAAAAATCCGCCGACTTCGATCTGTGACGATAGTGCATCGTTTTGTGGTGATACACAAGTTCGGACTCCAAATAACTATATTCCTAAAACAATCAAATTTACCAGTGTTCGCTATCGCATTACGCAATGGTCTTCTCTCGAGACCATTGCCTAAAATCACTAGAACCAAAGCGTGCCTCTGAGTCCTCACCAGATATTGTAGTCGCGGGAGAAACGCTTAGCGTCCCCGCCACCAAATAAAATTTTAGGATTCTCAAAAAAATAAAGAAAACTTTACCTCCTCGCCTGGGCCATTTTGGCCCCAAATCGGGCGAGTGCAAAACCCCTTCCTTTTTACTGTTTAGTTTGAGTGCCCGTTGGGCTATGTACTGTGTATGCCCAGTTTCATCTTTCTCTAGTTTCACTGCCAGTCAGTTCTATTTTCCCGTGTCATGAGTTGAACCTGCACGGAGAATTTAAGTCCGCTGCAGAGTTCTGAGTCTTAACCATTCAGCCATAGGAACATACCGACTTTTACTATTATGTCGGTGATAACTCAACTGCAATACAGCGCAGTTGAGGCACTGCATTATTGCAGTGCATACAAAAAAGTGGTCGATAGAGAGAGGCAAAGAAACAACAAAAGAACAAGGAAAACCGAAGACGCAAAGGCGTCCGGGGCTGATCGCCCGTGGCCCAACTGTCTCAAACGACCCTAAGAATAGGAAATAAGGCCATTTCATCCTCTACTAGGTGCACCCAGCCCAAAGAACCTCACTTCTTGCCGAGATTCCGGAGAACACGATCACATCGAATCCAGACAAGCGAGTTCGCCCCTGGAGGCGACCTCATAATCTGCCCAGGAGAACGCCTCAGGTCTCTAGGCCCAGCGACCACATTCCGTACGCCTAAACTCAAGGAATCAGTACATCCCCCCCATTCTTTTTGTTTCCTTTGGACTTCTTTAGCTTGTTGACCGGTCAGTCGTACTATTAGGTAGGGAAGCACGTCAACCGCAATAGAACCAATTCATAGTGGTAGGACAAATTTTCAGACACCGCTTGTCTCGCGGGAGAGGCGGCATCGCTCTGCATAGCGTTCCGACGAAGTCATTGAGCTCGCATAGTAAGTTCTCACCACCGTCTTCCTTCCGCCCCGCCTAAGTAGTCGTCGCCCAGAGCGACTTGTATTACGGAGCGATTTCCGAAGCACTCTAGGGCCCCTGCTTCAGGCGTCTCCTAGCTGAGGCATCGCTAGCATTGAAACGCAGCAGGGATAACCGCCCCTAGTCCGCGAACCGGCGGATATCGACACGCTCCGGCCCTGTTCATCATGTTTTCTTTTTTCCTCACCCTGTGACCCGAGTCGACTGACATCGAAGTGAGCACTGCGAGTTATAGCTGAGCTCCCCGATTTGATTCACGTGGTCCGCTATTGTACTCGTTCGGTATCTCTCGTTTTTGCCAATGAACGTTGCATATGTCAATAAAGTTTGTATTGTGAGCACCGCGTTCGGGTCTACTTCGTACTGAGACGCTAAGGATTTTCTGGTTTTGTCCGCATGGACGAGCAGGCACTGCTCGCCATGGCTTGTGTGCGAGAATGCCGCAAGCACTGGCGTGCATGGCCTTCTGACCCATCTGTTTTCGTTTTACCGGATTTAGGAAATGAAACAATTGGAACATATTAACAAAATCTAACCCGTTTATGGCACTAACTCCAAATTTGTTAGGAATGCTCTCGGTGTAAATGAGCTAGAACTTTCGCTGGTCCAAGCACCAGTACGCTACCAGAGAATTTATTAAGAAAGCAGGCCACGCCGTTGACAATCCGACTTTAAACACTCAGGGCTCGTCGGAACCCTGTGGGGGCCACATAGGTCAATGCTCTAACACGGAGCATACCGTGATTTTAACTAGGCAAATCGTCTTGAGCTTCAAATTTCTAGGGACATTTTCATGTCTAATTTCAAACTCACTACGCTAAACAGAATTTAACAACTTCCGATGAGTCTAAGATAGGGAATAGCGGCTAAGCTCCATGACCTGCGAGCAGGTGTCGGTGCTAGCCTCCCTGGGGGACCTCAGAAATCATACCCGATACTAGACACGTGCGCAACCCTTCGGGCGGGGTCCGAACACACCCCGTGAAGCGCGCCTGCGGCCTGCTAAGCTCCGTAGCTTCTTGGGTCTGACCAAGAATAGGTTCAAAATTTAGTATTCACGGTCCACCCTTGAGGTTACGATAGCCGGGGTCGTATGGGCATGGTGTTAGGAAGTTGCGCCATGCAGCTGCGTCACCGGTTATTACAAAAACAACAACAACATAAACACCCACACAGCAAAAAGAAAACAAAAAAGAACAACCACGACGGACAAAAACGGGTTTTGGGTTCCAGCCGTATTTGGGGTACAGGGGGGCTCAGGGGTTCCCGCGGTTGGGGGGGGGGAGGGGGGCCACCCCCGGTTGTGCTTGACTTCGCGTGGGGGGGGGGATGAGGGGGGGGGGTGTCCCCCCTTCAGTGGCGGTGGGGGGGGGGGGAGAAAAGTGGTGGGGGGGGGGAGGGTGGGTGTGGGGGGGGGGGGGTTTGGGGGGGCGTTCCCGGTTGGCCGGGGAAAGGACGGAGGCCCGCCGGGTATTTTTGGAGAGGCCTCGATGCGGTGAATACAGTGAGGGGCGATTTGCCTACGGTCGAGTTAGGGATAAATTGGATGGTTGGGGTGGGTCGCTTCGTTGGTGTGGGGGGGGGGGGCGGGGGGGGGGGGCGGCGGGGGGGGGGGGCCGGGGGTCGTGTGGGATAGGGGGGGTGGGGGGGGGGTCTGCGCCCATTTAGGGCTTGGGGTCATGGAGTTGGTCGGGGTTTTTGTTGTTTTCGTGGTGTTGATGGGTTCCTGGGTTTTTCTTTGGTCCCGGTTCCGGCTCCTCCGGGGTTGGGTGGTTCGGGTCCTTCGGGGCCCTGTTTTTTTCCGAGTCTCGGGGCTTTTCGGTAATCTGAACCGTTGGACGGTTACGGGCCGTGACTAAACAGGCCCGATGTCCGTTGTTTCCGAGTAAGGGGGGGGTTTGTCGGAAACTACCGTAATCCATTGATTTCAGCTTACTTTCGCGATCCATTAGGCTATGGTTGGCTCGAACCAGGTAAAATTACCGATAGTCCATTGATTTCTGCTTACTTTCGCGACCATTAAGCTATGGTTGGCTCGAACCAAGTAAAAAAAATCTATAGTCATTGATTTTATACTTTCCAATCCCTTAAATTGTCAAAGGCCTCCTATTCCCGGACGGTCTAAATTTTGAAATTTCAGCGTGGAAATATTTCCTAACAGTCGAGTTCCGTTCGAGTCTCTATCTCGGTGCCAATTTGAGGCTCTTTCCTTTTCTTATCGAACTTTGAACCTTCGCCCTAATCAGAGTACCTGAGTAAACTCGTCCGTCATGATACATAACTGTAGTAAGACATGCACAGGCATAAAGATAATGGCAGAAACACATTTATAACAAAATGGATGTACTAAGATAACAATATTAACAAGGCCATTATCAATGACCATGGCACCTGGCAACACATGAAAACTTAGTTCCAGTAACTGTGTCTGGTTCGATTTAAGGCGCGTTTAGGCCATCTTGACGTCGAAGTCATGTAAAATACACGTAACGGGCCGGAACGGGCCTGTTACATCTCTTATATTTTTAAATGGAAATTTTCGGACTTAATTATTCGGGTTGGAAACAACTTTTCCTGTTGTCCCTATACTAAAAGTTTGTGCCTGCGATGGGGTCTCCGACGACTAAGACCCCTTTCAAAAGGATCGGGTCTGGCTTTGACCGGAAAATAAACTATGCTCTACGACCCAATAATAAGTTAGACCATATGTGCAGATAATATGGTACAATATGGTGCATGAAAATGCCGGTTCCCTAGTTAACTTACTATTATCGTCGAAATATCTTATTGACCCTCATTGGTAGTAGTCACATCATGGTCCTAGCTTGCTAAATTTTGAAGTTGGTTGCTTTTGACGAATTTCTGAAAGTGTTTTATTCGGTGCCAACTTTAGCCAAATTCCGGCGAGTCCTGAAAAGTCCTCCTCTTATATTTTTAAGGGGGCGAAAAGGACTTTTTACTATATTTTGAAAGAATTTTGCCTGGTCAAAAGTCGCTTTATTCACTCATTTCTGCCATGGTGCCATGGTAAATGTACATGAACACATATATAGAATGATCAAAATGTATTTACAATCTGTTATAAAATACAACATATATAACTGGTTCGTGATTATGTGGCCAGAACTACTCCGTATCATACCTCTCGTTCAGGTTTACCGCAGGTGTCATTGGCACCCAGTCATGGCAAAAATACAAGGACAAAAAAATTTCAAATAGTTAGCGGCCGCATGGTCACCGCGGTATTTCCTCCTTATTGCTTTAGCCCGAGTTGTTGGGCATTAGGTTCTGATGAATCCACGTACGGAAATATCCGAGATAGGGTTCGGTAATGCGCGGTTCCACAGATTCGTTGGGGCCGGTATTAGTTTCCCAGGCAGTCGATTCTTTTAGTTCGGGTTGGTAGTCGGCCATTGACGACCTTTGCATTGTGTCGGGGAACTGCCATTTAATGTCCTGAAATAATTGTGTAAATTAGTCGTGCCATTCGACAGTATTGTCCTGTCCGATGTCCCAATGTGGAGGTGACGGGGCGATAATTGCTCGGGCTCCATTACTGAGTAGGTAGTCGAATGAGCATATATAACGACGCACTCGACGCATAACCTTGCTGGGAGTATTCAGCAAACGACCTTCGTGCGGCTTCGATCGTACTGCTGCCTTATATCCGCCAAGTATCATGATGGTCTCGGTTTGTGGCGTGGCTATACACGTCGCCAGCCGGACTAGGAATTGCATGGTGGCTCCTGGCCAGGATAGGGCGAGCCACCCTTTTGAAGCGGCCATGTTGACCAAGGGCGCCGATAACGAATCGCCCATGATCAACACCTTTGGCCATGAGACGGTGTCGTGGCGGAGGAAGGTTCGAACTTCCTGTAACAGGCGACCCATCACGGTATGGCATGGTCGCGGTAGTTTACCGAAGGTGATGTCTTCCGGTTCTAGGCCAATTCCCCAGAAGGAATCGGACCTATTTACCTCGAGCAATTGGGCGTATCCGGTGGCGAGAAAGGCGTTTCGGAAACGGGGAATTTTGAATTTCTCTAGTAGCACCGTCCGCATGAGATGAGGCAGTATTGGGCGGAGGCGCTCGGTTGTCTCCGGGTCTAGGAACTTTTGTTTGTTCCGGCGGGAGATAGTCTTGACGTCTCGAGCTCCCATTTTAAAGTCCGAAATGACTTGTTTCGCCTGTTCCTCGTCGAATAAATACGTGACGAGGAGTTGGTATCCTTGCTCCGTCGAGGCATATTCGGTGGGGTATTGGTTTATTGTTTGGCCTAGCGGAGCCATATTTGAGAGTTCCGGCCATCGAGTGCTTTTGGATAGGAACGTTTCAATTGGAGCCGAGTAATTAATAGTGTAGTACGGCAGATGAGGTTGTGGAATTTGTTCCATGTTGTTTGAATGGTTTGATACGACGATTCCTGCAATAGTATTCATCGCCATTAGTGGCGGTTCTTGAGGGAGTGTGGTGGCGGGAGCTCGAGTTTTCTGGGGTGTTTCTTAGGTGCTTTAAACGCTACAACCGTCTCTCGCGAGGCGGTTGTCTAGGAGGTCGGACCACCTCCAATCCAATATCTTCGGGTTGTAATTGTCTTTGTCCACTGTCCTCGTCAGGTTCCAAGTCCGGATGTGCAGATAGCATGTCCTCAATGTCCCGTTCGTCAAAGATGTCCCTAAAAGGTTCAAACATGTCGTGCCGTGCACGGGCACTACCAGATGGGTACTCCATCGGCATAACAGGGTCCCGGTGTCGAGTCGGTGGAGCGAGAGGTATGGTCCGTCGAGCTGGTGCGGTCATTTGAGGTGTTAAGCTTCGGGCGTCGAGACGTGGTATTATGACTCGAGCTTCTTCTCCGTGTGGTATATATTCTTCATACCAACGACAACGGTCCCTAGCTAGTCTATGTGGCTGTCGGCGAGCAGGTTGAGGGGTTCTTCTCTCTCCTTGACTTGGCGTACAGAGGGTCCCCTCTCAGGAGATCCCTCACTCTCCTCCGTTGGAAGGTCGAGTTCAAAGTGGGGCCTTCGGCGGGGTCCCGGTAAAAGATGACTAAGAGGTATCTCATCCTCCTCGTCTTCCCAACTAACTTGTGACGGAGCTCTAGCTGGGGTTTGTCTACGAGGCTTGGCGCGTGATGGTCGAGTTAGAACTCCCTTGAGGGTGGAGGGAGCGCTGCGCGGCGGCGCTCTTCCCTTCCTCCCGGTAGAGGAGCCCTTGGTTGACTCGCCAATGGTTGATGTTATCTCCTCGGCCTTTTCTACAGTCCGTGGCCGTAATCGTTTCGGTCGACCGCCTTCCGAAGACTCGGGAGGTCGGCGTTGTTCACTTGTGCTCTGTTTACTTGCTTCACGTTGTCGAGCTAAGCTTTCAATGAATTCTTCTACAATCCCGTCGGCTGCTATTTGGTCTTCCGAGGGGATGTATTGTATGGGAGATCCCCTTATGTACTCCATTAGTTCAGTTGCATCCTGTATTTCTCCTCGGGCACGGGCGGCTTCCTCTCTTTTCCTCCTCATTTCTTGCATTTCCCATTCCCATTGTGCTAACTCATTTTGTCGTTGGGTGGTCCATCGGCCAAAGGATGATACCTGTGTACCCTTAGTTCTATGCTCCGCTAGGGGTGACAATAGGGATGGTATTGTCCACCTATGAGGTGGTGTCGGGAAATCGGCCGTTTCCGGTGAGGTGGTCTCCGAGCTTATGGATGATGCTGGTTCACTAGTCGGCGCGGGAGTCTTGACGGGTTTTCGTCATGGTTTAGGCTTAGGTTTTGGTGTTGGCGTAGGTTCCAGTGGGAGTTGGCTATTTGCTGGGGCGGATTGTGGTCTTGGAGGGGTGTAATATGGTGTGAGCCATTCGTCTGGAACATAGTCCTCTATTGTGGCTTCGAATCCCAGTGGCATTAGGGGAGTGTGTGGAAGTGGTGTAGGTGGGGCGGAGTATGCCTGACGAAGTATGGAGTATGGTTGTTCGTAGGACGCGATAGGCTCGCAATAGATGTGGTATGGTGTCGCTGGCTTGTCCGATTCAGTCGCCAAGCGCTGTGACTGGGGGCTGCGGGATGTTTGAGTGGCGATAGCGGCTCGACGTTGGGCAGGCGTCAGAGGCGAGGTTTGGACGGCATGTTCAACGGCTGACGTTAGAGATGCAGCGGGTTCTGGAGTGTGGGGCGAGTGTTCGTCCGGGTCCTGTGAAGCGAGTAATTCCACGAGACCTAAATCATTTACATTGAATGGTCTTAGTGCACGACCGTCCTCTGAGCGTTTCACCTTTAGAGGCCTTGTAGGCTCATCAGTTCGAACTGATCGTTCCTGTTCTCGTAGGGTTACTAGGGCAGTATGTTGTCCATCCTCAGGCGAGAAAGTACCAGGGGGTTTATCAAGCGCGTAAGGTAACTTAGCGGGGTCTAGGGTAGCGAGTTCCTGTGATATAGCGGGCCATTCATTGTCTGGGGTTCTGTCGGGGTCGCAAAGGGGAAGTCTATTTTGTTGCGTGGCTCCGGATGAGCCTTGAGCCTGAATGGTCAGTTGTACTACTGCAGGAATGTATTACTGTACTGTACTACCACTACTCGGGGTTGGAATCCGTGCATAAGCATGAATGGTGGATAGTGTGTAGAAGCGTGCACGGCTGAATTGTAGGACATGATGCAATACGGCAGGACTTCGTCCCATGTAGTGTGGTCCTTCTCAGGTAATGCTACTCGTAGGAGAAATAATAGAGTACGGTTAAAGCGTTCGATCTCTCCTTTTGCCTTCGGGTTGTAACTGAGCGTTTCGCGTTTAAATGTATGTAGTCTAGCGCACAAGGCCTCCATTACTTCGGAGACGAAACATCCGCCTCGGTCTGAGACTAGTTCTTCGGGTGCGCCATAGCGGCACACCACGTCTTCGATGAAGACTTTGGCTACACTCTCAGCGGTTTGGTCCGGCAACGCAGCGGCAATTACTAGTTTCGCGAACTGGTCGATAAAGGCAATTACGTACCTATTTCCGTTTCGGGATAGCACCCGAGTGTCCAATATGTCGACAAACATGCGATGCATGGGCGCACTAGCCAACGGGTTCTTTCCGAGCGCGGCTCGAACGTTTTGTGGTAGATTGCGTGATCGCTGGCAGAGTACACACCGTTTAACATATTCGTCTACGTCCTTACCCATGGTTTCCCAGTAATAAAACTGTTTAAGTTCACTCAGTAGTCGATCCCTACCTGGATGACCACCAAATAATGTGTCGTGTTCATGCTTAAGTATTTGTCGTATAAGTAGTGTAGGTGCGCATAGCTTAGGTCGATGGTCGTTTGGAATTATGGGGTGTAAGTATAGAATAGCGGTGTCGGCGCAGAGTCGGTAATGGTGGGCTTCTAGTTTGAGGGCGGTCGCCGCCTTTTCGTCGGCTGGCGACTGTCGTGTATGCAAATACCACCAAATAGGGCCAAATTGTTTATCTCTGCGTTGAATGTATGGTAAGTAGTTGAGAAGTTTCCTCCCTTCGTATTATTGGAAGTGAGGTAAGTATATGTGTTCTCCAGTGTCATAAACCTGTTCAGGGCGTTGTAATTGTATTCGTGGTCCGCATGCGTAAGCAACTCTAATTAAAATGTCAAATTCCTCTACTTCGGGTAAACCTCCATATCTCTGTCTAGGATTTGCCAGGCAGCGTCCGTGGTCTAGCGGGTTCAGGTGTACCAACCGTGGCACGAGTCGAGCTTGCACTTGCCGCGATAGGAGCGGGCGGTGTCGGAGCGGTCGGGGGTTCCTGAGGTTGCGGGGGTCTAGCGGAGGGGTCGGGTGCAGGAGAGGGTCCATGGGTCGGTTCGCCAGTGGGTTCTGGCGGTCCCGGGGCTGTCATTCGTCTCCAGGGTACCTCAACTCCTTCAGGCCAGGGGTCATCTATGTCTCCACAGAAGATGAAACGTGTTGGATCCAGTAGGGGATCATAACCAGGTCCTCCAAACATACGATAGAAGCGTTCCCAAACATACTCAGGTGGTAGGGTGACGGGAGCGTCCGAGGGAAGTCCCATGAGTTGTCGAGCAAATCGTTTCCAAACTTCTTCGGTGGGAAATCGACGGGGCGGTTTAGCTGGAGCTTTGCCTTTACCACGATCCTGTCCTTTAACAGCTACAGCAACCATTCGAGGATGGTCCTGTTCGTCCTGCTCCGCTTCGTCCGAAGAATAGGAAAATTCCACGTCATGTCGAGGATCGCGTGACAGTCCGTCTGCGTTGGCATTAGCCTTACCTGGCCTATATTCAATGTTGAAACCACCGAATTCCATCAGTAAATCGTTACGCCACTGGGCTAGTTGCGAATTTCGCGGTGGTCTCTCGAACAGTGCCTTAAATGGCTTATGGTCAGTTTCGACATGAAATTCGTGTCCAAGTAGGTAGTGTCTGAAGTGTAAGGCAGCCCATCGAATGGCAAGAGCCTCTGTCTCTATGGCGGGGTATCGGCGCTGATAGTCCACGAGCGACTTGCTCGCGTAGACGATAGGCAATGTCCCTTTGTCGGTCTTTTGCGATAGCACTACCCCTAGGGCATATCCAGAAGCGTCCGTTTGGAGTATGAAAGGTTTAGAAAAGTCCGGGTATATGAGTAATGGTTCCTGTACCAAAGCTTTACGTAGCTTTCCGAATGCTTCCTCGCATTGCGGTGTCCACTTAAATTCACCGTCCTTCCGTCGGAGGGCGTTGAGTGGTTCGCAAATCTCAGAGTAATGTGGTAAAAATTTGTGATAGTATCCTACAAGTCCTAGGAAACTTTGTAATTGTTTGAGTGTTTCCGGTCGTTTGTAATTGTCTATTGCAGCGGTTTTCTCGGGATCGGGTTTGACTCCTTCAGAACTAATAATATGTCCAAGGTATTTTAATTGTTTCTGTCCGAACTGGCATTTTGAAGGTTTTAATTTAAGATTTGCCTTACGGAACCTGTCAAATCCTGTTATTAAGTCCGCTAGGTGTTGTTCGAATGTGGGTGAAAAGACTAGTATGTCATCTATGTAGATGAGGCATCGTTCCCATTCTAAGCCCTTTAATATGATTGACATGCACCTTTGAAAGGCGCCTGGTGAGGAATTCAGTCCGAATGGCAGAACGTTGTATTCGTATTGTCCGTGGACAGTGACGAAGGAGGTCTTCTCCTTGGTCTCGGGGTCCAGCTCTAATTGCCAGAACCCTTTGTCAAGATCTAAGCTAGACATGAATTTGGTGTTCCTGAGACATCATAATATATCATCGATGCGGGGCAATGGGTATAAATCACGTTCTGCAACCACGTTAAGTTTACGGAAGTCGACACACAAACGTAAGGTGCCGTCACTCTTGGTGACGTAAACTATGGGAGAACCCCAAGGTGAATCTGATGGCGTTATGAGACCTGCTTCTACCATGTTGTTTAGTTCCTCGCGCAAGAGTTCTCGTAATGAATGTGCTAAACGGTAGGGTACCTGTTTAATAGGCCTTGCGTCTCCAGTGACTATCCTATGTTGGTGCACACCACATCTTCCTAAATCAAACGGGTGTACACTAAATATGTCGGCATTTTCAGAGATAGCCGTTTTCAATTGCTTAAGCTCGAAAGGGTTAAGGGTCGTTTGTCCGAAGTCAATTTTACTCAAAACTTGGATGGATCGTTCGGTGTCAGTTGTCTTCTTTTGTTCACTTATGACTTGTACAACATTGTCACGCGTGACTCCAATTTTGTTGCATTGCTTTGTACGTCTCGGAGGGTCAAGTTGTAGCAAACGCTTGTTGCTATCATATAAGAACTCGACCTCGTTGTCATCAAGCATTTCAATATGTCCAATTGTCTGACCGGCGTGTATGGCAACGGGAAAGTTCCCAAAGTTTATCAGCGCTATTGGGATCATACGTTGGCCAGTAAGTACCAGAGAGTGGGCGATGGCAACGTCCCTAATGAAAGGGTCATGCACAAATAAAGCTTGACCGGTCGGTGGTTGAGTAATCTCCGGGATGGCGTTAATGAACAACTCTGTGTTTGGTGGTACTTGAGTGTATTTCCTAGTTACTACGTTGATGACTGGCGGTCTATAATCCCCTCGGCGAAAGGCGCCGAGCAGTTTTCAGTTCCGTTGGACAGATCTAGGCAGCGGTCTTTGAAGTTTATAGCGACATATGGTAGTAATGCCATGAAGTCGGTACCTAAGATACATTCGTACGGAGTGTCAGTTGTTACCTGAAAGTCGCACGGTGTACTAAGTGATCCTATGGTGATCGGTGCTTTTACTACTCCGCTGATTGTCAATTCTTGTTGGGTAGCTGATACTATCCGAGTAGTGTTCGTGTCACGAGGGACCAGTCCTAAACGGGCAGCTAGGGCTTGGGACATGATTGAAACGTCGGCTCCAGTGTCTACAAGTGTCATAACTGGGGTGCCAAGTATGGTTGCATTTATAAGCAATGGAGTATTGCCGGCATTCATGGTGTTTAATTGTCGGGTAAACACACCTTGGCGAGGTCCACGACGGGAATCACGAATGGGCGCGACGAATAGTTCGTCGTCCTCAATGAAAACAAGTTCTTCCTCTGATGAGTTACGTGAAGTTAATAGCCTGTTCGAACGACGTGGGGCACGGCTGGACGCGACGGACACGCGCGGCGTTCCCGAAGGCCCAACAGTGACCTCGGTCGGTGAGGATCTGTCTGTATGAGGGAAGTCGTCTTCCGCGGGTGGAGCACTCGGTAGTCGGTGTTTTGCTCTAATCCATCGAATCGCTTTCTTAGGTTTACTATCGGTCCTAATTAGTCGTCCACGACATGGGAACCATCGGGGAATATAATATCCGTACTTAGGTGGGACTTTGCATTTAGTCATGAAATAAATCAGAATGATCAGTCCTACAACGACGGTGATAAGGAAGTAGGACAAGAATCCCGTGTATTCCACATTAGGGAGATTAACCACGCTACGGACTTGATCCTTAGCTATCTGCGCGACCCGCAAATTGATAGACTTGGCGTTGTCGAGTGAGTCCCAAGTCAGAGGTCTTAGCTTGATACCGGATAGCCGGTCAATAGTGATATTCGGTCCAAATTTTATCGTAATTTTGTCGGGTTTCAACATGCTAGTGAGCACTATTGACCCTATAACTGAGTGTAGTTTCCGTGTGGGAACCACGAAACTCCATTAGGCGGTACCTTTATTGTCTTACCTAGCGTAACGTGAGCGAGTTGCCTTCGATTGGTCAATATGACCTCAGGTTCACTAGTCCGGATTAGTACTCCTTGTATAGTCGTGTGTACGGACGTATCGTGTGCAAGTGGACCTATCAGGGAACGGTTGCTGCATGTATGTTTAATGGCTTCAGGTACGTGTTCACCCGCAATGATCCATTCCAAGCAGTTGGTGCTATGATCAGTTATCAGCGCGTCTGGTTCACAAAAAGCAATTCCTGGTCTTTGCTTGCATGCTCCCAAATTTAGTGATTCGAAGCGAATATGCACCAAGCGGGCGGCGTATTGAGGAAGCGGCAATCTCAGCTGCGTCAGCATAGCAGGTGCATTCCAGCCGGTGTTATAGATCCGAAAATATGGTCGAACATGATTGCGCATCGGCAATGGTAATTGCAAGATGAATCCAAAGCGAAACGCTGTCAGGTCCACGCTTACAGGCATAACACGACCGAACTGATAAGCTAGACTAGGCTCGCACATGAGGACAGTCTTGGAAATGCGGGGATCCATGGAAAATAACCGTCGTAACATAACGACATCGATGACGGCGGGAGATAATTCGCCGTTAAGCATGGATTCCATTACGTACCGACGAGCGCATATTGGCTCAAAGGATGTGATCTATTAGCTGGTGGTGCACGTGCGCGATCTCTTTATGATCGGCACACCTAACCTGTTCGATCATAGAGACTACCTCTTGCATGCTGTGATGTAGAAACGCATAGATGTCCTCGTTTGCTCGGGTCAGTTGCCTTATGGCTTTAGTGTTTCGAAAGGACACGTCGTTAGTCTCGCGCATGAATTTCTCGAGGACAGTTACCTGTCGGCGCACATTGTTAATGTGTACTCCATTGGAAAAAGCCATTCCCAGGCCCAAGAAACCTGAGACGGCACCCGCGGCGGCAGCAATTAAGCTGGCAAAGCGCTTTTATCTGTTATTCGTAAGGTCACATAATTGTTCGTTTGCGACGCAGAAAGAATGCACGAGGAGCGAGTAATAATTGGTGTCCAGTACGCCATGATAGGCGTCATCCAGTTCGCGTTCCAAAGCTTTTAAGGTTTTATGTAGCTGTGGATATTCGGTGCAGTTGACCTTCCGGCATCAATCGGGACGGCATGATCCGTTCGCTTCATAAGGTGGACAGAATTTACTCACATAGGGATCAGACTTACGTTCCCAATCGCGAAGCGATAACTGCAATACCACTGGCAAATGCGTTGTTAGGTCGGAGGTGACCACCAAGCCTTGGGGCTCGATGACCACTCCCACCTGTCGATTGACAAAAGCACCCAAGCGCGAGGTTGAGTCGCTAAATGGCGAGAGCGTTGCGCGCGTAGAGCTAAGCGCTGAGAGCCAAAGTAACAATAGAATTGTACATACCCTCCACATACCTGAAGGATGGCCGAGGCCATTACTAAGGCTCGGTGCAGAGGATCGTACCCCGTTCCGATTGGGTTCCCTTTTTGTCTCGTTATTCGCGATTTGTTCCGAAATGTCGTTTTTAGTTTCCTCGTCGCTCGTTTCCGTGTCACTCGACTCAGTTAGGCCTTCTTGCTGGGCTGAATCGCTATCGGAGTTATCCTCCGATTCCTCCTCAGATGAGTCGAGGTAAGCGACTAGCGCTGTGGTTAATTGTTCGTCCAGATTCGGGACGGAACAGTTGGTGTCATCGCACGGAAACAAGCACAGTTCCGAGATTAAGCGGTCCCTGCCCAATTTTAATCCAACTGACGTGTCTGCTTCTGTCTCAAGCAGTCCAGCAATGTCGGGGTGCCGCAAAAGTCTCAAGCGTGCGCTAAGCAGTACCAGTCGAGCAAGTCGGTGGGTTTCGTCGTCAAACTCCATATTTACTTATTGCTTGGTCAACAAAGAGGTTGATCGGAACACCACGTATGTCTTGGTTCCGATAGATGAATTCGATCAAATAGGGCGCCTCGCACAAAAGGTCGTGTAGCTCGAGGTTCGCCTCGCGGAAAGTTTTCTGCATTCTGGCCGACTGAATTCCAACATAGAAAGCCAGTGAGGTGCAACGTATGTATCCGGGAGGATGGACGCGCAAGCAGTACTCAGCGTACCATCGTAAGTCCACCTTCCTCGTTGACCGTAAAAGTAGCAACTTAGCCCTATATCCCGTGAATCTCTTGTATGACGCTCTTGGCACTGGCGACATACCGTATCCCTGCTCAACTCTACCTCGAATTCTCTCTCAATAACCTGTTGAGCGTGTGGCCATTCACGCATTGGCCCACCAGTTCTATGAAAGATTCCAACGAAGCAAGAGTTACGGGACCGAGATACATTCCAGTCATGCAGTGCCCAATTGGATAAGCCATACCTAGTATGCTGCTCAGCATGGCAGCGTCTCGCTGCAAGGTGGGGCGTGTACTAACTTCGAAACGGAGCTCAAAAAGTCGGCTCAAGTTATTTAACTGCTCCATTACGAGTATTACTCTCCGGTAGAAGAGAGCCTGCGGTTGCAATGCCGAAGGTTGTCCGAAGTCAGCATTAATCTCGCTAACCCTAAAATTAAAATTAATTGGTATAAGTCCCTCAGCTGACTCGTTATGCGCATCCTCGGCCAATTCGATGCGAGGGAATTGATAAGCTGCAGTCTCAGTATGATTTGCAGTCATAGTGAACAGTGTGTCAGTCCCGAGGATTCGGTTACGTTCCTTGTCTGTCATTGCCCTAACTCGTCCAAGTTCTATCGGCGTATTATTGGGAAGACAAAGTCCGGACATGTCCAGTAATTGTTTGTCCAGTTGGTGTACCCGTCCATCGTTAGCTTGTCGTATAAAATTAAGCAAATTCTCTTGTCCCATGTACGTGTCCGAGTCCTCACTAATCAAGCTCACTGATTCCTCCGAATTACCCATGGTCTCCCTTCGACGGATTCCTCCGTGGTCGTGCCTATGTCGATCGGGTCACCCGAATTACCCGAGGGTATACTAGGCGCCTCTTCGATGGGTCCCAGTATATCGTTGGGGATGTCGGCTAACGTATCAGTGGAGCCACCTAAATTACCCAGGCGCATACAAGGCGTCACTTCGATAGGGTCTCCACTAACGGTCTCGGCCAGTGGATCCGAACTCAGCTCATTCACACTTCCCGTAGCGATACTGCTACTATCGCTGCTTTCACTCATATCGTTTCCTCCGACAGCACCATCTCCTTTCTCGGAACGGGTAGACAATTGACTGGCTCGCAAGCTTAGATCAATGCCATCATCTGATGGTGCACGCGGTAGATCGTTGTTATGTTCGCGACGCACTTCCCATACCCCTTCACTATGCCACTCTCGTGCATCAGGGCTGGGTTCGCGCCGGTCCCAGTCGGCATTCGGATCCACCGAAATGGCCCAGAATTCCTCGTCATCCAGCATACGTTCCTCATCCATCTCGCAATTATTGCACTCATCATACCTATCATCAGGCTCGTCTGGCGCAACCGTCACGCCGTATTCAAGCTCATCTTCTGGTTCATTTCCGTCATTAGCACATTCCTGTGGGGTACCCCTGCTTAAACTACACACTTTCGCTTCGCTAAAATAGTTCGCATCGCTCGCTGCGGATCCGCTTCGTTCAAATAGGAGTTCACCCGACTCCTTCAATTTATCCGATTCAACAACTTCAACATACTCAGCGTTATCCTTCACGCTGACTTCACTACAAGATTCATTGAAAAAACTTAGCTCATTGCAGGTAACGTCGCTGCGCGCTTCAACGACGGTGAACGCGAAGGAAGCCTTACAATGCGATGGACAGTCTTTGTTCGCCACCCTGCCATCTACATCCCCGTACCTGGGCAGACCCCGGGCAATACTTTCAGCCCCAACGATCATACCCGCTTCATTGGCGCGATCGGCCGCGAACCAGTCGCTACCTCTGCTTGGGTACGGGTGACAAGGGCGGCCCGGTCAGCATCAAAGAAGGACCCAATGACCGTGGAACCCCTTGCCAATGAGGTCGGGAAAGTCACATCAAGTCCATCAGTAGCATACTTCGCCGGCTCGAAGTAGCCTTCAATTACATCAACATCACTTCCATTATCATCTTCCAAAAATTCACTAAGGCTACAAGCGCGTCCTAACTTAGGCAAGTCAATACACTCATACGACACACAATTCTCATCATCACACAAGGGACGACCCGCGCGGCGGTCCGGCCCACATACTACATCATACGACCTATAATGTAGAACGGAACTAGGACTAGGCGGCCTTAATGAGGTACCATCATCATCCAACCTAGCCTTCCTCATTCCTGGTCGTCCGCCGACCTCTAAAAACTCCATGGGTGCCTCACACGGCGACCCGAATAAATCCAATTCTTCCTGAGTCATATCAACATCATCGGCTTCCCTGCCGGAATCATCAACATCAACACTCTCAACACACGGATGGCCAGCCACAGAGGAGGAAAATAATAACAATGGCTCTTCAAATACAACAACATCATCCTCGCTCACAATCTCTGCAGTCATCTCCAAAGAGCTGAGGGTCCCGGAATTCCCCCTTGAGGTGATTCCCTGGGGAGTACCGGTTATGAAATCAACACTTCCTTTAAAATTACTCAACCTATAATTTTGAACACAACCATTTTCCATTTCTTCGGAAATTTCCATACTACCATTAGTATCTTCCACTGCGGTTAAAGTTCGTTCGTTCCGTCCGAGCCCTCGCATGGCTGGATAGTTCGATTGACCGGTCTGTCGCTCGCCTCGCTGTTCGCCAATTTCTTCGCTCGCAGACATATATACATGTGGATCAACACCCGCGCTGGGCGCGTCCACACATAACATAGACAATCCCTCTCCCAAGTATCCCTCTTCTTGGTATTTTGTGTTTTCTTTATTATATACAGTGCCGTTAGACTCATCACTGTGCAGTTCATCGTCCATGTCCCTCGGGCCCAATTCCATAAGTCCGGGGCTGTTCATACCCTGAACTAGATCACGGCTCCGTGAAAGACGCGCGGCATCAGCCCACGAAGTTGACGTGATCACGTTCAGGTGTCTCTCAACAAGTCCTTCCATCATCTCAAAATCGTCCAAGTCGTCGTGTCGGTTTATCAAGTACCCGTCATCATCGTACAATGGTTCGTCAGTAGTCGCGATAGCGTTCACTCGTCCAGTCGGTTCACTAGTCCTAATTTACCTTAAATCATACCGGGGCACGACTGAGCACCTCTAACCGATGAGTGGTAGCTGGGCTTGGTTCCCTATTTCCATTACCTTGCGAGGCGCTACAATTTATCTGGTATCGCCGGCGCGGTACAGCACCGCTGTTCCGGTTGCTGTAGTCCCGTGAATAAAATCGGCCAGGCTGCGGCTGCTGGGGCCCCATGCCTCGATTAGGTGGGGGTCGTTCGCTTTGGGCCCGTTGATATCCGTAGGCCGGCGCCGGTCGGTTGTTATAGTTATCAGCTGGGCGGTTGGCAACATATTCTCCATTTCCGCGATTATTATTGGCGAATCCCGGCGGTGGTCGGCTATACTGCGGTCCCGCTTGATTTGGTCCACTATGTCGCAGTCCAGCATTGGATGGATTATTCCACCCGGAATTGTTCCTATAACCGTTTCCGTTTTCGGCTCGCCGAAACTGGGGCGTTGGGCCTCCTCGGCCCGCATTGTAGTTATCGTTTCGTGGGTAGGCACCCGCGCCATTTCTTGGTCCTTGTTGCCCCGGCTCTCGACGCGTAGCTCCAGAAGCGTAGGCTGGGGTTGGGTCGACATTGCGCGGCGCGCCATTCACGGCAGCAAGCGGATGGCGCACGTTATACGGGCATTCGCGCATAACGCGTCCTGGTTCTCCGCAGCGATAGCAAGTAATATGCGGTATCGGCAAGCACGGTGGCGCGAGAGCGTTAAGTTGACGCGGGTTCTCGACCCTCTTATCAATTACATCCAGCAACGACTTATTGTGTCGCTGTTGTTATTGTTCGCCTTGCGGTGCTCCTCCATCATCATATTTTGAAGCTGTGTGATCAGGCCTTCACTTTCTTCCTCCAGTAAGGAATTTACCGTCTTGGCACGAGGCTTACTAGCGACGGGCGCATCTGGGTCGGCGCAAGCAGCGATAGCATCCTCGTATCGCTTACAACACCCACAGTATCGCGAAATGTCTCACACTCGTGTATCTGGTTGAGGACCTGCCTACGCACCTCAGGGCGTAAGCCTCTTTGGAAAAACATGCGAAGCATGGTGTCCCTCTGCTCGTCTTCCATGTCGGGAAAAGCGCGATCACACAACTTCTGCAACTCTACACCGTACATTGCTACTGACTCATTCGCTCCTTGTTGTCGGGTGCACAGTCCAGACAATGATTTCTCAGGGCGGCGCGACGATGAGAACAAAAAGCGTAAATTAGCGACAAATCCTAGAAAACTTTGGCGCTTCCCCGGTGGAAGGCCCTCGAAGACCTCCCTTGCCGGTCCACGCAAGAGTGCTGGGACGCAAATTCACTTTCGACGATCATCCCAACCATTCGCGTTGGCGAGACGGTTGTACATTCGAACCCAGTCCTCGAAGTCCTGGCCTCCAGGTTTCCCATCAAAAGTCGGCATGTCTCTCAATGGGATCATTGGGGGACCAGCCGGTTGGGTAGTCAGGTGGTGCAGGATAGCGTTGGCAGTATTTGTATCCAGTCCAGGTGGCTCGGATGTTTCCCTCGACACGATTGTCCAGGCGGTCGGGGCGGGGGAGTGAGCAGTCGCTCACCAGTGCCAACGGCCCGTCGCGGCCTGGCACGTAAGTCGTCTTCCATATGTCCGTCAGTCAAGCCAAAGAAGTCGTTATTTTCCAAGTCTCCATTATGATCGGCGTTGGACCCCATTAGTACAACCACGGAACCTCGGAATTAGGATAAACAAATAGTCAACCGTATAATAGAACAAAAATAATTCCCGCTGATTATTGATATACGTCTCCTAAGCTGCTTGTCACTCAAGTTAATTCAACGAAAGCCAAACAGGAACTTAAGTTGTTGATATGAAAGGTTACCAGGTCTTCCGGCGTGTAAAATTCGGACTATTCGCTTATGACCAACGAAACCCAACAGTCCTACTTAGCACTATGCAGACCGGGAGTTTGGTCAGATTAACAAATACGGTTACAGCTACAATTGCTGAAACAACAGGTTACTCACCGTCGCAATTACTATGGACGATAACAAGTTAAGCCGTCAGCCACGTCAGGTGTACCCCGAAAAGTAGGCGTTACCAAAACAAAATATCGACCAAAATGCTACTTTGAATCAAGACACACGAGTGTTATCAAATTAAGCTATACAGCAAAACAGTATATGTATCGAAGCAAATAAGCGTTACCAAATTAAGCTATAAAACAAAACGGTAAGTATATACACGACAAAGTATATAAAAATTTAATCGATTTACAATGTCCAACAGGTGATATCTAATGATCTTCCAAATCAGGGACCGGATATACACGATCGTTCCACTGAATTGTCCGTCCGCAAAATAGTCCAACCAATCCAATCCGCAACGTTCCGTCGAACGCCTCAAATACACCGTGTAAACGAAGACGATATAGAGTCCGAAGTATAACGTCAACGCAGGGAAGATGTTGACGATTTGAAAATTGAGCCAGGCGTAAGTGGCAGAATGAATAACGTCCAACAGTCCCAAAATGACGATTACGTCCAATTCAAGTGATGGGCTATCGAGGCGTCCAAAAAATAAATACCGGCCTTCGAGGTATTCGTTTACGGTTGTACGAAATAGTCCCGGCAACCAGTATGGCAAATAATGCTAGTTGAACCACGTACAACGTCGGAATACGAACTCAGCTCGATATGGAATCCGCAAATACGTAAATAATCGAATCAATACACGCTGATATAGCAATAGGTTAGTTAATTAATTAGAATGCACGGTAACGTAAACAATTCTCTAAAATGGTGCCCGTCGGTCATGTATACACGGGGAAACTCGCACAACAGGGTCGCAGATGGCTCGGACGGAGAATGGGGCGAAGAATACAGTCTTTAAGGCAGGCCAGAGTTGTCGTACAACGGGTTGAAGCATACAAACAAGGGCACAAAAGTAAAGTTACACACACAAAGACCCTAATTCACAAACGCATAGACAATGTATGAAGACAGCACACTAAAACCTAATGGCGAGAGGTCCAGATCTTGACAAATCTCGTTTGCAAACTTTCCGAACTCCCTACAAGCGGTTACCGTCCTTGCGATCATCCAAAGCGAAATGGACGCCTCCCGGCGTGTGTATTAGACGAAAAATTATAAACTCGCATCGTGGGGTCGAACAGAATAATGAACGCCTCACGGCGTAGCCCCAACGATGTAATAACGGTGACGCAGCTGCATGGCGCAACTTCCTAACACCATGCCCATACGACCCCGGCTATCATAACCTCAAGGGTGGACCCTGAGTTTTCCTATTTAGCCACATTTCTTGGTCAGACCCAAGAAGTTATGGAGCTTAGCAGGCCGCAGGCGCGCTTCACGGGGTGTGTTCGGACCCCGCCCGATTGGTTGCGCACGTGTCTAGAATCCGGATATGATTGCAGAGGTCCCCCAGGGAGGTTGACACCGAAACCTGCTCACAGGTCATAATGTCAGACCGATATTCCCTATCCTAATCTAATGGTAGTTGTTTAGTCTAGCGTAACCTAAAGTAAAATGCGTGTTAAGTTTGGTTTTGCACAGTAAATTTGAGTTTCACTTGGTTTATCCTTAGCCGAACACTTTATTCTTTGTAGCCTATGCGGCCCCCACAGGGTTCCGACAGGCCCTAAAACGTTTAACGTCGGACTATCTATTTTGTAACGTGATAACTTAACGGTAGTAGAGGCGAGTAATAATGTTTTCCTAATAAACGGTGTACTTTAGCAGAGTATGATAATTTCACGAGCAGGTTGACAGATAAGTTAGTGGATCACTCTCGCTATAGTTCAATTAATTGAATAAACACTGGTTCTTGGCGAACCGCACGTGTCAGGGCTTGCAATGTTCCCCTCGTCAAGCCGTGGCAGGCGGGGTTAGCCCGTCCACTTGGATGTCCTTATTACGCCAGAATATCAACAACGCGGAATACCTTTGGTGATTTTCAAGCGTTTATTTAAAATTTGATACAGAGTCAGTCAATAACAGGAAAGCGAAATCAAGCACGAGACAATACGAGCTACGATGGTGACACTCTAAAACTCCAGTCATTCGTTCCCTTGTCCATTTCGAGAAGCGGAACGGGGCGGCGCGAGCGAAGACGTTCCCGGAAATACAGGGCCAGAAACTGTACCCGAAGCGTGCGGCGTCCGCATTAACTAATTCGGCTAGAGCTCGGGTCGTGCGTTCTGGCGTGCTTCGAAGTTCACTCTCAAAAACCGCGGTGTTACACACCTTGCGAGGACTAAGCGGGGAAAGGAGAGGGTTCGGTTCTTTCATCGTGCTATCTCAACACACAAAGGGGGCCTGAGTTGGGGTACGAAAACATGGAGATACAGTGCCAATCAAAACATGGTGAGTTAGCAAAATTACACGGTTAAAGCAAGTGGTTATTTATAATACAAGTGAGCGGGTACTAATGCTAATGGTGATTGTACGACCGACGAAGTGTCCATTTCTGACGGTCAGATGCAAAACTCCGTAGGAAAATTTATTTTTTTTAGTCTTAGTCCCGCCAGTTTGCTTAGAACTCCTATCGAGTCGTTCATATCAATTTTCCAGCACGAAGGGTTGTGTGCCATGGGTCCATTTACCTATGTGCAGATGCATCCAGTAGTCCAAACGGGAATTAAGAGTTTGCCCATTGTCATTAAAAATTCGTAAATAGTGCGGAAGCTCAGCTGTCCCGAGTCCTCAAGGTTCATTTATGGTTGGCTTATAACGGCCGGTGTCGATTTTGGTGGTGGAGTAATAGGTGAACTACGTAATATTGGTCGGGGACGTCGTTTTGATCACGTTAATTGGTCGTCCCTAGTCGCTTTTCATCAGCCTAGACAGAAGGGGCACGAACAAATGCCATCTTCGGTGGTTTCTTAGGCGACCGATATCACTGATCTAGTCGTTTCAAGCGAGTGCTTGCGCCTATGTCATGGTTGGGACCAGGTTTGCACTGTGGGGTGCATTTGGTCCTAGCGTATGGGGAACACGGGGCATTCCGCCCACGGACGCATCCGAGTCCCTTTTTTGGCTGTTGTTTCTTTGCTTGGTTCCTTGCTCTTTTCTTTTCCTTTGTTTCCTTTTGTCTTTGTTTTCTTTCCTATTCTCTCTCTATCGCTCATCCTAAGTCCTTATTACACTGTACACATCGAAATTGTACAGTGTCTCAACTGCACTATCGAAAGTGTACAGTTGAGGTTGAGTTATTACTGAAATTTTATTGAATTTTGTCAGACTTCGGTGGTCGAGTGGTTAATACTGAAATTTCTGCAGCGGGCTTAATTTCCCTGTGCAGGATCGAAACTTGAAACGGGAAAGTGAAAAAAGGAGAGGCAAAAGCGATCAAATTCAGAACAATGGCATACATAGTACATGGCCTAACGGGCGACCAGAGAAAAATAAAAAACAAGCCTAAACTCAGCGACCAAGTCGCTCTGAAAAGAAAACGGGGTTTTGCACTTACTCGGTTTGGGGTCAAAATGAATCGCGAGAGGTCGCGACTCTTCTTTATTGGAAAGAGGATGTTGTAGACCATTTTCTCTGTTTAAGGGCAGGGCACGGTGACGAGCTTTTGGAAGCGGGCACAGCGGTGGATTGTGATCCCTAACCCTGCTGTCGGTTCGTTTTAGTACGGGGAGTTTTCCTACTTACTATCGCCGAGCTTAACCACGTCTACGTACTATGGTGAGCGTCAGTAAATTTCATAGTCGAGCCGAGATGATTTCGAAACAGACATGGTGGAGTAATATTTTTTACAAGCGCCTAGTAAGTTTAGTCATAAGGGGCTGTCGAGGACTCGTGACGTCGGTAGTTGATCCTTAGGTAATTCGGGTGATAACCGTCTGGCTAGAGAACAAATCGGATGCCGGCAAAATCGCACCAAGATTGTACAAAAATCGCTCCTTTCGGAGTGCCAATACCTTACGCTCAAGCTAAGGTCCTCAGAATTTGTTTACTCTTCTCTATGTTCCCCCAAATTTTCTTAACTCGTCCTGAGAAAGGAAATTTTAGGGCTTCCTAAAGCCCGACGGAGGCTAACCCTCCGTGCCTAACTGCGAAATCAGTCCGAACTCAAGCAGCGGCATGAGTGTCGAACAGTCCACTAAGCTACAAATTTGAAAACCATAAATATGAACAAGTATGCCTGGCCCTATAAATAGTCGAGGAAATTTTGTCGTGGTCGACTCAGGAAAATTCAATTACCCTAACTCAAGAGCGACACATCGTGTAAAACATGGACGAGAAGCGTCCACTTTGATTTGCCTTACCTATGACCACGGGGAATCAGAACTACTTCGACTGTTGTGGTCACGATCTAATACCCCCCGTGCAATCACTCAACACGTCCCCAAAACGGAACTCGACAGAGGAGGTTTGTCAAAGGCCATGCGAAAGTGTGATCGCCTAACATGGGTAAACCAGACGTCCTACGACGGGCGTCCAGTCGGACTACCGAAGCTAAAATCGCGCTATAGCCATGTAAAATTTGATGATCTGTTACATCTTGATCTGGGGAAAATAAACCCCCATATGCCTGGTCCATTTCCTGACTTACGATGTTCGGTCCGGGACAGCAACTGCTAGTCCCCTTCCGCGAGACGGAAGATGTCTACGCGGGTCCTCCATCGGCCGAATCCCATTCCAAACGCAAAGCAAAGAAAAAGCGCGGAAGAGTAAAACGAATTACGAAACAGATGTAGTAAAACTCTAGCGTCGGAGCCGGTCAGTAAAGTCGACCGAACTCCGCGCTGCCGAAGTCGAACTGATTCCAAGAGACGACGCGGTCGTCGTCGCCTCAAAATTTTGGCCTATATTGCAGGATAGCGATTTTGTCGCCATCCAATCGGAGAGGATCTTTTAACGCCCAATTTTTCTAATCTAAACCCGGGCGCCCAATCGAAAAATTCCCAAGAATTTATCTTTGACAGCTATCGTAAACCCTGGGTACCCTTTAGAGAGAGTCGGCTTCAATCGAAATCGCCGACATCAAATTTGAACCCTCCGAATACTCGGAGGTCGACCATCTGTGAGTTTTAGCCCAAATTCCAGCGTAACTTTTAAAATTATGTCAAGACTAGATCTGAAGATCATTACTCAGATCTCTTAAATCTATTACCTAATCCTAAATCGACTGTTATCCCCCCTACTGTTCTACCAAATGGATAGGTCACCCGTCAAGTTTAAAATTTCAAATCTTTTTCCCCTACAAAACGCTCGGATTAAGCTGGAAATCTGTCCTCATTTCAGGATAGATTGGTCTTCTGGTCCTCATCCATCAAATTTCCCCCAGCTAACTCGTCGATTTAAAGCCAAATTTCTGCTATTTAGCGAGTTAGCTGCCTCATACATCACCTAATTAAGCTTAACAAGAGTCCATCTGGGGTTAAATCTTAGTACCACTCCCATGGGTAAACGTGCAAACATTGCACGTTTACATGTCGGCTTACAAGATAAAGCCAAACATTCCTAGCATTCCTAGCTGACAGCTTTTCAGATATCCCGACAGGGCGTCTTTAGACGTCCCGAAGGGGGGAACCGAAGGTAGGAATGAGCTTATTTCATGGTCTGGGGCGCAGCACATTCCCAGGTATCCCTTGATATATCGGGAGTCCTATTCAGGAACTCCCAAAGCCCACGGGAGGGCCCTAAACCTACCCCCCGTCCTTCTTAGTTGTATGCGTCCAGTCCGTCCGTAAAACTTACAGATTTAACGGAATTTTACATGTCCGTCCACGTCTGTCCTGTTTTTTGTCGTGTTCCTACATACTATATATATAGATATCTCGGTATACATATATACACATATACATACAATACTCGTGAGCACATAAACATACACTACGCATGAGACACACAGACGACCTGAGCGACAGAAAGGTCGCTCGAGTTCACACCAGAAACATGCAGAACAACAACAACAACAACAACAACAACAACAACTACAACTACACCACCACACAGCAACCACAACAACAACGACACAACACAATCACGACGACAACAACAGCGACAACCGACCAAAGAAGTCGGTTAGAGACAGAGAAAGAGAGAAAACGACAAAGAAAAACGGAAAGGAAGGGGCACGGGAAGGGAGACGGGACAGGAGGTTCCTGAGGGACTTTCGAGGGGCCGGAGTGAAATTCGGTCCCAGGAAGAAGAACGGGGCCGAACGACACCAAACACGAGGGGAGTAGACGCAGTGGCGGGTCGGGACTCAATTTTGGGTTCCGACATGTATTAGCATACAGGGTTGCAGCGGGCCTTCCCGCGCTAACGGTTGGGCGGAGCGACGCCCGTCGGGTATCGTTGAACTCGCCTATGGAAGGTGATTCAGATTTCCCTGCCTTAACGGCGGCGGTTAGAGGAGCACTAAAATCGTTGCGGATAGAGAGAGTCGATAGTGGTAGGGACGCTTTCGTCGGCCGTCCCGGTTTAACGGGGCAACTGACGGAGACCCGCCGGGCATCTTTGGCGCTAGAGTGGCAAGATGTGGCATCTAGGACCAGTAAATGATTCGTGATAGGGGCTAGACGTTGTCAACAGTGTTGCTTATGTATGGGCTAAACGGGCCCACAGCGTCTAACATATAGTCCAACTGTAGGACTGTCACCATCACCCATCAAAACTATTGTGGAGACAAAATCGTCGGATTGGAGACCGCCAAAATGGCATAAAACTCGCACCTCACAGAAGTTTATCGTCGAAACATCAAGTGGGGGCGACCCTTTAAAGTGTTCGAAATCGCGCGCCCGGTGACTATGATTTGGTTCAGGGTGTAGTCTACCCGTAAAACAAGTTTCACCGCCACATGACAGTAATTCGCAGATTTTGTGGTGAGAGGGCCAGGCCTACTTTTACTCGGAATAAGGCCATTCCATTGCGAGTACGTCTTTAGGTTTCAATAAAGCCATACGAAGGAATATTGCAAAGCCATATTAGGAACTGGGCACGGTGACGGAGTAGAAGTTCCCGGTCGCTGCGACGACATTCGCTGGTATCGCCCGTACGATGGGAGAGTGCAAATGAGTAGCTGATACTGGCAGTGTAGAACTAATAGATGGTGCTTTCATAGACAAATCGAAGTTCATGTTTGTAGAGTGCATGTTAAATTCGGGAGCGACCCACCCTGATCAAAGTATCAAGTTATCGCTTCCCTGTAGCCGATAGCGGTCGTATCTCATACATGATTGGTCAGCCGCTGGAATAGCAATTGGTGAAATATGATATAGGACTCGTAACTACGGCGGGACGGTTAGGAGACTTCGTTAGGAGCGATATGCGGAAACTAGGGAGTTAAGGGAGTACACAGGACTAATTTGCTGTTGGTAACCTTGTTTTGAGTTGTACTGTGTTCCATTCAATGTCCTCAATCATGAATCTATTTGTACCATAACTGGCTAAATGAACATAACCATGCACTGCTTTATATTACGTTTGATTTAACGTCCTTAACCATGTATTATCGTATAACACATTTGATATCCTGTCGGTAGTCCTGCATTAATTTGTACTACGCTTGATTTAACATTCGTGTGTTAAGATGTACCATGATCGATTCAGTAGCTTAAGCATAACGCTTTATATCCCCTTTCAGCCGCGCATGGTGCTTGTCGTGGTCCTCCTTATTTCCTGTTAAAAACCGCTAACGCCCAGTAGTATCATTTTCTCGGGAAGACTTTCCCCGTACATTCCCCCTGCATAGTGGTAATGCCGCGCGTTACCCGGAGCGAATTTCGAAGCACGCCAGAGAACATTGTCCGACCCATAGCCGAAACAGTTACCGCTAACATTGGGTGTTGCAGCGATGATAATTTCTGGCCCGGCATTTTCCGGGATCACGCTCGCTCGTGCCGCCAATTCCCCATTTGAATATTGTCCGTCATGTTAAAGCATTGTTTGGATACCGTTGCCTATAACCTGCGTTGTCCCATGCCGTGTAACCATATGACTTTTGCTGCGTATCTTGTACATAGACTCAAATTAAAGTTTGAAAGGCATAAAATGTGTCCCGTGTTATTTCTTATGGAAGCGGTAAACGTTTGACACGTCAGGTCTACGCGGACTGACCATCCCTACACGCCACGGCCTGTGAACGAGAATGTCCCATGCTTTGATGTGTAGGGTTCGCCTTCAATATTGATAAAATAATCGAGAGAGAGTATGAGAGGAGTCCACGAAGCGGACAAGGTAAATCACTCACTGAAATCACACACGCGAAGTGCGATAAAATTTACTCCGCAGTACACAGCGGTTAAAGCGAACATTTCCGTTCGATAAACCAATGGCCAGAGCGTTCGACGTTAAACTCTCAGGGATTGTCGGAACTCTGTGGGGGCCATATAGGTAACCAGCTAACAGGTTCGAATAAATAACGAATTAAGTTGACTATAAAATTTACACAACTTTTTCAACGCTCGCGCCAGCTAATTTCTAAATAGAGAAACATAATTTTGTTCAATTATATATTTTTTATTTTTAGAACATTACCATCTATCTGTTGAAAATACTGTGTCGAAATTATAAAAGATAATTTCATGTTCACTTACCATAGTTGGTTAGGTTCAAAATCTTGCAATATTTTCCTGTTTTTGGACTGCTTTTAATTTGAAAAAAGACGTTCAAATGAATTAACGCAGACATATGTTACGCAGGGAAAACAGAGGTGATCATATAGTATGGATAGGTGACCATACGATGTTGTAGGTCTCTAACGGTCAAATTTCCTTAGCCATATTCACACCCCCATCCCACAGACAGTTTTGGAAAAGTTACAAACTTTTTAAGAGAAAATTGGGGAAAATGAGAAAAATCACGAGCGAAAATTTGAGAAACGTGGCAAATTTGTCGTTTACCTACAATGGCCAACACTAAACCCGCCAAAACCATATATGTCCTAAGTCAACAGATCTTTGACATGACACCATTAGCGTATTTAGATTTTTTATTTGGAGAAACCAGAGAGAGCATGTTCGCGTCATACTGTTTGCATCATATGAACACCGAAATATATTATTCACCAAGTTTTAAAAAATAGGTGGGACCTAGCACTCCTTTGCAGTAACACATGTGCAGATATTACTGAACATTACCTAAAAATATTATCAAAAGGAATGAACATTTTAATACGGCGGCTTTGTATTTTACAATATATGTCTTACTGCAGACATGTTTAGCAAAAAAAAGTGCCGGGCCGGGAAATCCTTGGTATTTTTGCGGTGGCGGTCATGGGTCAGTGCCACCTTACATATATACATACGACATCGATTAGAGTTATCTAGAGTTTAGCTCATATTATTTCGTAAGTTTCTAGAGGTCGTTAATGACTTTAAAGTCGGTGAACTTTAATTTACAAAATGTCGTCGGTGTTTGCATTATTTGGTATTTTAATGCATGCAGACTGGTCGTCTATTGTAAGGTGCTCTTTTAAAAGTTTGACCCCTTAGAGATTACACAATTTTTAAATTTATTAACATGCAAAAGATCACCTTGAGGATAAATTCAATGAATCACATATCGCAGCAATCCGAATTTGCTTCAAATAAAATACGTAAATGCACAATTTTTTGCTATAACAAACGTATTTTGCAGTAACTTAGAAAAATACGCTCGGCTCCATAGCTATAATATTAATTGTATTTGTTTATGAATAGACTATCCTCGCCTAAGGTGTATATATATAGTCGGACATAGAGAAATACAGCACGGCATGCGGCATGTTGAATGACTCATTTGAATAAACATTTATGGATAATATTTTAGTAGAAAAAACTATTGCTCCTTGAGTCGACCAAAAACGAAATAGAACTCACATTTTATCGGCGAGTTATATATATTCACAGAAACTTTTCCTAGCTATGCGATTTTTATGAGATGTTCAGCGTCAAAACAAAAGTATTAATAGTAAAGACAGGCCAAAGTAACCTTGAGGGGCGTAAATAAAATATAGGTCATGCCGTTCTCGATATACTAAGCCTAAACTTCAGCATTATCCTAAGCTTAAACTCCTATATGGGACTGAGATATGTACTAAGCCTAAGCCGATGCAGACGGGCTACTACACCGAATCGCATGCTCTAAAAGCTGTTCTATTTTCTAGCTTTGTAGCGCCCGTCAGGATTACTTGGGCCCTAAGACAATATTGAAAATTTTTTGTAATGTTAGTTCTCTCTGTAACAAAAGGGAATACTTGATATGATACTCTAGGGGCAGCCAGAAATAACGATGTGATACAATATAGTTTTGTTGGACTTGCGCAGCAATGGCTCGTTTTACTGTGTAATAACTTTCACCAGCGACCTCATGAATTTGTAGAACAGCTTTGTTGCAATCTATGGTTAGATTTAAAATTGTTGTGTATTTAAACGAAAGTCATTATAGCCATGACCTAACATAAATTAACGTGGTTGACAAGGAACTAATCATCGGTTGTAAATATGTTGCAGATTAAAAAACTTTTGTATTGACAGCGTTTGCTAAACATAAATAAAAAATTACACGGCTAATACTGGCATGATACTAAAATTATTGGTGGTTTGGTGGTTGGTGGACCAAACTAGCCGAAATGTTAGGGACCCTTTCTTAACCAGTTTACTTCAGTTTTTCAACGCCTGCATTCTTGTTGCTTTATGATAAGATTTAAGAAGGGCGTGTCTATTTGTCTGCTACATTATAATATATTGCCCGATAATAAATAAGTTACTTAAAAAGCAGTGTTCAGCACATTTTGAAATCCAAGATACTATTATGAAAATGACCGAATACCCTAGTTTTTAATATGTCTGAATAGGCGGAATATGCTTATATTTCAAAAAAGTCGGAAAATTTTATTTTGAAGTCTAAATGATCATTGAGTGCAAACCTCTGCAACCATTTGCTGCGACAGTTTATTGCTAATAAATAGTCTATTGTGTAATTTTGTATTCTATGTAATTTATTTTATTAGATACACTCATTTCCTATCGCACGATTTATTCCGGACCCACTTTGAGCGAAAATCAATCAACTACAGTCAAACATTCACGCACAACAAACCAATATTCATCGTATTCGTATTCGTCTATTTCGCAACTGCCTAAAACAATATATCCAGAGCAATGAAGAACCTTGATTAAATTTTAGGATTTTTAAATATTTTAAATATATAAAACAAAACAATAAGTTTAAGAAATTGTAGTTTTTATATAGCGTTAATGAGATTTGCACTTGAAATATAAATCCGGCAGTGGGATTGAATCATGGCACGTAACCTCTGAAATGCGGTGAACAATCATGTGGATATTATAATCAGTACTCTCTTAACTACACCTACTTGCAACTTGTAATTGAAGTGGATTTCTTGAAATACACACAGTTTCCTTCGTCATATGCTTTTTGAAAAACGAAATTGGATGTCATGGTAAATGCGATCACAGTTGCTGAATTTTTCTAATTTCTAAGACTTTAACAGTTACGTACGTTTAAGAAGACAAAGATTGCACCATCACGCTTTTAATAAAAGTAGCTACAAATGTGACACTTTTGTCATAAAGCTGTATGTAATAACTGCTTACGCATATAATACAAAGAACTATACGCCGAAATGTATAAATGAATCAGTTTGGGAAGAACAGTAAAGTTTTAGGGTTGTCACATAATTAAGCATGGGCTTTTTGTGTCGGATTGTATGGTTTCCTAGTATCCAAAGTATGCTTTCCGAATACGGCTTGGAGATTCCGACTGGTGCTAAGGATTAAAAAATTGTTAGTGCTATGCGCTGCATTACAAGAAATAACATGTTGGCATGCTGCAGAATTATAGAGTCGTGCGCTGTTTGGTCGTTTGACGGTACGAGCTGAGGTTCTGAGATGTTCTTCAGTTCTCGTTGATAGGTGTCGGTGAGAGCTACCGATGTAGTCTGAGTCTGTTTTATAAGCAGAATAAGTGAATTTGTAAACAACTGAAGACTTCAGTTCTTCATAAATCCGGTCCTCGAAGGCGAAATGATCTTTGCAGCTTATTTCTAATTTTCGATAACTATTAGAAGGTTGCTACCTGAAAATTTCGATTTTTAAGATGCGTTTAAGAGTTTGTATTAAAATTTATTCGAAGCGCCCATCAAATCATTCTAAACGATGTGTCTTTTTATAAAAAAGCGTTTCTAGTATGCTATGAGCGGGAATGTGAAACGCGAAATATTATAAATTCATAAATGCATATATATTTTACGATACTTAATTATTCTACCACACAACATTTATAAAAATATAGAGTTTTACGGCAATAAACAAGTTTTTTTAGAAAGTGTGCTTTTAATATAGCTGGATTTTTAGTAGGAACGTTTTTCCTAAATATAACAGCATGACAATTATTAAAAACACATTCTGATAGTTTTTGCTATGTACTTTTTATAAATTGAAAAACAAAGGTTCTTTTTTGATTGGTCATTGGCGCAAAATTCAAAATTTTAAACTATTAAAGCAATAAAAATTGAATGCAGTTGTACTAAACGGTGAACCGAATGCAAAGAGTAGGCAATCAGGGATTTTCTATAAATGCAGATTTATTTGGATGTCATTGATGGTTGGGGCATCGCCACGATTCTACTGTACGGGTTTGGATCTAGATATATATTTATGTGTATGCATTGATTTGACCTGTATGATGAGCTACTTGGTTTTTTCACTATGAAGAATTTTTTCAATTCTATGTGGCGCGGATGCAGCCTACAATGTTAGCTGCGCATTTGCATTGAAAAAAATTGACTGCAGTTGTGTTTGTGTCCACTTGAAACACTCCGCGCCGGGTCACGATAGTGGTTTCGTTAAAATTTAACTTTTACATTTAAAATATTGCAAATGATTTAAATTTGATGACATCGGATGATTGTGGTCCCTACCAGAATTTACGGCAGTGGGCCTGATCTTGTTATAATTTTTGCGACGGTGCTTTCTTCTGTAAGAAGAGCTAATTGCGTTTTCACAATAAATTAAAAGCTTACTTCAACAGTAGGGTGGGGGTTATTTTGTACCGCACGGTGCGATTTTTGACTGTAAAGAAGCGAGCGCGGGTTTTATTAGGTGCAGGGATGCCGAAAGGTGGGCGGCCCAACACTTTCGTTAAAACTTTTAACGTTGTTAATAACTGATGAGGTTATAACAAAATGATTGTAGCGACCGGCCCCGGCCTTTTTCCCGTACCCACACTTTGAAGAGATTGCAACACCCTTAGGTGGGTGCACGGTCACATTTTCGCTATATATTTTGGTGCAGCAAAGTCTTAATAAAAGTTTGACTTTGTTATGCGACCAAAGAGCGAATTTTATGCGCCCCTATTACTATTTAGCAATGTTGGTAAATCACTGCCTTCCGCCAATGTCGATATTCATCAGCTGTTTTAGTTACTTAGCTCGCTTGTGCTTGCACTCGACAACTGTCGGGAATCACTGTAGAAACTACAACGCAAGATCACAACCGTGCTTAGGTATTCATTCAACTTTACATCATTGGGCGTTAAAATTTTTACGCAAAGCATAATAATGTTATAAAAACTTTTGGTGCATAGTTTTTTACATATTCGGTTTCAAATTTATGTAGGGAGATATTCCTCGTGTTACATAGCAATACTTGTCACAAAGTGTCACGCTTTACTGTCTAAGATTCTTAATATATTTTAGAATAATTACAAGGTACACTTGTGAGACAAATTGCTTTAATCACCTGTGATACTTCGTCTTGTCACGCATGTGTCGCATTCAATTTTGTGGCAAACGTGTGTCACGCTGGACACTTCTTATCTTGAGCGTCTCATAAGAAAAGTACTAAAATAGTGAAAATAGAGATAGTTTTCACGAAGGTTGGGGCGCTATTTGTGCTTGTCCCGGGTTTACGGGAGGGCTGACGAAGATCCGCCGGAGATATTTGGAGGTGCCTCGATAAGGGAAAAACAATGAGGGGTAATTTACAGACTTTCGAGTTGAGGACAAAATTTTCGAAATTTCGTGCCCACTATTAGACTTAGGGAATTTTGGGGCGTACTTTGGTGGGTCACTACTGGTGCGCGGATGGTCAGATCGGGACCCGTCGACATCGTTGTGTTCGCCAGGAATAAAGGGTCACATACCAGTATTGAGTGCTGGTGGAAAAATAATACTATTTTGCAAATTGAAAGAGAAATAGACATTGACTCCTATAGTATACAATAACAAATGACACACACCATAAGAGCGCGTTATAGCGGATGAACGGCTGGGCGGATAAAGATCCGCCAGGGCTCGTTGGAATCCTTGATGTCGGGGCTATACAATGGTGTGTAAAACTTTTGCCGGAGTTGCTCCTGAAACGGGAGGAACAATAGGAGCGCTCCTGATCGGGTAATTGGAGCAAACGTGAGAGAGAAGAGTAAGTTCTTGACAGGTCTCAGACACAAGCTCTGGAACTAGTTGAAATGCGCTGGTGCTCTTGGGGTATAGATTCGCTTAATCAACGCAAAAATATTTAAAGGGTCGACATAGAGCTTTTCATAGAGAATTGTAAAGAGTTGCAAACTCTGTATTCGCGTTGATTGTGAGGCGATTTGGCCCGGGCGCGTCAGTATTACAGCAGTGACGGGTTAGATTGAGTAAGTTACGTAGAAATGACCGGCTACGGTTCGCTGAAACCGTGACCACTATTCTCGGATGCTGAAATGACTCGATGTTGTTGTTTTTTCAATTCCTATTGTCTTCTTCCTAGCTTAACCACTAAGAAGGTTACAATCGTGCTAGGTAAATTTAATATTTTGATGTTTGGCTACTCCCCAACGAATCTTAGTGTCAGTGCCGTTCGCCGTCCAACGAAAAGCCACTGCCAATTGATGGAGGTCGAACGGTCGAAGAGCCTTGAATTCCCGGACGGTCGTAATTTTAACCCTACGTGTCTAAGAAGATCCCCATAAATTCGGACCTGGTCGAAGTCCCTAGAAACCTAAAAGTTTCCCTGTGATTAATTCAGTTCGTCCTCATGCTTTTGGTCCTCTTATTCGAATCTTATATTAAATGCATGTGACGATGCACGGATAATGGTTATCTCGGGTTCACATAAATATCAAATATTCATAAAGGTTCACATAAAAATATCAAACATTCATAACAACATGAAGAAGCGGTTAGCATTGCAAACACAGGATGGACAACATTACGCGGACAATGCAGGACCATGGCGCTGCAGGCAAACAGATTCAGGCGACGGAACATTGCGTCAGATCGTGCTGGGGCATAAATTGTTGCCCTTCACAGTGTTGTTAAGCCCGGAACGGGCCGTAATAAGGGGCAGGAGAACGTAACAGACCGGAACGATCCTGTTACATATACACTATTTCTGACGTGCTAAATAGTATAGTTTCGTATAAGGAGTCCAGCACGAAAACTTAATATGTTTTCAGAGATTTTCAAATGGTTTAGGGTCAATGAACCAAATTTCCAGAATATAATCTGTCTTCTGTAGTTTATGTATTGCGTACATGGCACTGAGAATAGCCTATATATCTGTTGGTTTTTCAGTACGTCGAATAAGGTATGAACACTAAGACCGGGACGAACAATTCATGTGTTTTCAGTTGTTTTCGATGGTTTAGAATTGCTCCAGTGGTATTAGTGTTGTACATACATGAAAAATAGCCCGTTGGTGATTACAAAAAAGGACAACTTATACATAAAACTCCGATCGCTCCGGTTCACTTTCGCATATATATACTAATGCATCTTCACGTAAATGTTATCTTACTAACCGTTAAATACGCGTAAAATTTTACTAGTTGTGTAACAGCCCGAGATTTTCAGGGATTTAAACAGACACCTAAATCTGAAAAATGTCTAAAATTAGGGTCAAAAAGGGCCAACTTGACGGGATGGGCGACCGGATAGTGGTGGAGCGTGGTCCTAGCACTGTGCAACTTATATTAGATGTCAATAAACAATTCTTATTATACCGTTGTTATAATGATTTGTAATTGTTACGGTAATCACGCTCCACCTGCCTGACATGCGCGGGCATGATTATTTTCGCATGGGAAATAACAAATGGGCAACTCAACTTGCACGTATCCGGTCGGCCCCAAACGAAATTTTATGGTATCGTATGTTATATTATAATAGTGTGGTGTAGAGAAATGGCTGTGCACACGGATCGGCCGGGGGCAATGGGCGAAGTTTACACGATTTTACTTTCACGTTCATTGATTCGGTGTCCAAAAGACGTTCCCGGTGCGCATGTATAACCTTGTCATAATTATCATTGTATATCAAAAAATGTATGTTGTACTGCGTTTCAGGATGGGTCACGGCCTCATGCGGAATTTTTATAGAATTTCAAAACAGGAATTTTGTCACAATGTGGATCTCGAGGACCTATCCTGGCATGCAGCTATGGTATGACTGACTCGCAGAGCGCAGTGTAAAATCGAATTATAGGGGAAGAATGTGGACAAATTTGCTGAAAACTCGTTTTTATTCAAGTGCGTCAAAAGTGAAAATTTTCATATTTTTCAGGCAATCAAGGCCAACTAGGCCTATCTAATTGTCCTAAGGGTCTTATAAGGCTTGTAAATTGCGTGTTCGGGCCAATTTATCTCTTACCCGTAAGTACTTATGGTTCCCTAACTAGGCGTTTGAACACCCAAATTTTAAGGTCCCAAATCTCGACCAAATTTACCAAAATTCCCTGGGTCTTTGAGCTCTACACCCCACGCTGTCCAATACTATCTATTTTATCGAAAATCGGGGTCGCCTAGCTCCACCGGTCCGCGCAGGACCCTAATAACCCACTTGACACACCGAATTTTGTTAATTTTAGCACACAAAACGGCCTGTAACAGGCCACCTATTTAGCCTACTTCGAAAATTCTATTTTCATCAGTATGCGACCAGCCAGGGCATGGATCTGACCCCGCTCCAGGCCGCTTACTGTCATCCGTTGGTTTACAATTGCCTAAATCATGCTCACAACCTAATAAAATTTCAGCGCCCTGGGCGCTCATATATTTTTCCTTTTGGAAAATATTGCGCCGACCAGCGCGCGGTTTTGTGATCGTTGGCACGCCTCGGCCATGTTGTGCTGTTTGCTGCGGGCAATGTATTACAATTATGAGTGTCCACTGACGCCGGCATTATTATTGTTCCTGTCGCGGCTTGCTAATTATTTGTATATATATGTGTTTTGAGTTTGAAATTTTAAAATTTTGCGCTTATAGGGACCACGAAGGGGCTAAGAGAGAAAACAATAAAAGGGGGGTAAATCTTACTATAAAAGAAAAAGGACCGACGCAGCGTTGGGGCCAGTCGAGAGTTTTAAGTTTGGCGGTTGTCGCCGGTTTGTTTAGCTCGTCGTCTTGGACACTTTCTGAGCTTTCTTTTAGTTTTCTGAGTTTCTTTTCGCTTTAGCTTTTGTCCAGGAGTGCCTCTCGCTGTGCAGATGCAGTGCAGAGTCCCTCCTGGTGATCCCTTTCGTTCTTTTTCAAAATTTCGCTGGCAAGGACTGCCCTTGTGGGTGCGGGTGCATCCGACGGATGCTACGTGCAGTCGTAATTGCGGCCTCAACAAAGTTAATAAGAAGATCGCGCTAAATTGTTCACAAAATTTTTAATTCTCGACTGGTTCCCCCACGCATCGGGTCGCTGGTTTTTTTTCTAGATTTGGTGGGTGGAAAATTGTGCCATTAGTGATGTGAATAGGAATTGGGAATCTAAGGAACACACACGGGGTAAGGGGGAGGACATAGGGACACGGGATGGGTACGATGCTGACAGCGACGTGTTGACTTGGAGGCAACCGCTCGTGCGGATAATCTTTGAGCATAAGTAGCAATCAGTTGCTAGGCTACCCTTTTAAAATCTAGAGCCTCTGTTCCCTGAGCATTTATTTACCATGCAAAAAGGCAATTCGTTTCAAAACCGGTTCTCCATGCCGCATAGACACGGTAGGGGACTACACCGATTTCCACTAGGTAGTTTAAGATCTCGCCGCGCTTTGGCACGTTAGGACACCACAGGACTTCGAGCGGTCTTATAAAGCTATTCAGCTCCGTTTCGATTCATGTTCCTTGTGCACGCTTTCGAGTTAGTAACATAAGTTTAGTTTATACTGTAGGATAGTGGAACTCGGACGGCTCCAGGTCAGCCAAATGAACGACCCATCCGCGGGGAAGCAGAAGGACCATGTCGCTCAAGATGGACGTAGTCATTTGCACGCAGAACACGAGGTCATACTAAAAATCTGAAGAACGGAACCCCCGGCGCCAGCCACGAAATTCAAGCTCATGCCCTGAGCTTTTGCTTATATCCAGCGAAATCAACTAGTCAACTTCAAACCCAGACGGGTCTCATGCCGTGAGAAAACGGTAGAGCACTCCGTCACAATTTTTAACAATCAATAACTATCGTCGGGTCCATGCGGCTGCTGAAAAGGGAGTGACGTGTCACGACCCTTCGTGCGTTATGTTCCGCTATTTTTCTTTTTCACTGTTTTAGAGCAACGGGGGTTTCCGAAGTGTCTCAAGCATAAACTTTCACAGTTTCTTTTTTTTCAAATCAAGCTATTTTTCGGCTGAGGAGCGCGGCAGCAACCGCGCCGGATGAGTGCTTGCAAATGACTGCGGGGCCACACTCGAAATGAAAGCGCCCGGAGAGGTAATCAACCAACTTATGGAGTGAGATGGAGTCAGCTGCGACGTTTATCCGATTAGAATTTAATCAAAATTGTTCGAGACCGCACCCCTTAGTTGAGCTACGGCCCTGAGCAGGATACTAACCAAATGGCACTCCAAGCCTAAACAAAAATTATTAGGCGCGGTCCCCCACCCCGTGTAGACACGGTAGGGACCTCGGTACAGCGATCTATTTTCATGTCAAGGCATAGGTCCAAAATTCCAGGAAGACTAACCACGTCGGCCGATACTCAGGAGACGCGGCATTGCCACCCCTTTTCGACAAAGACCCGCGTTTCCCATCCGACCCTGACGCATGCAGACTTTCGGTTATGAAAGGTCATCGCGGAAGGTCCGCAGCTGACATCCAGACTCAGTGAAACGATCCCAACTTAGAGGGAGCGTGGAGTGAAAGGATGTAGCACAAGCATGTGTTGAATAACGGTAACCTAGTGTGTGTTTGCCAGCACAGTCGATAAGAGGCTGGCGAGGAAATGATCGTTGATATGCTGTCAAGAGGTCAACGCATGTCCCAAGGGGTATAAAGTTGTAGGGCACGCCGAACTGATTTTTTCATGTCCCATATGGCGGTGTCACGCTGATAGGAATTCACATCACCGGTTGCATGCATAAGGGTATCCTGCGAGGTATCCAAATAATATTGTTGTATAAATACCATGACTGTTTGTTCAAGTGCAATAAAATGCTGTTAACTCAATAAAGTGTTAGATTGTTGTGTTCATGTCTAGCGATACGTTTTGCTGGCACTGGTCAAGTAAACTTTCTAAAGCAAGGGTTGAAAACAATCTCTTAGGACCAAAGTTTAACTCGTCGGACTTTGGTTGTAACTATACCAGGCGAACTACAACTAAACCAGCTAAAAATTCCGCGGGTCACTTTAGGCACGCTTAGTTAGTGCTTTACTTCAGTCAAAGTTATTAACACTAGAAAAGGGCCCTGGGATCAGTACCCAGGTGTTCCCTGGGGCTAATGCTTTGGAGAAAGGGGTCTGTCCTGCGTTAACCCGGGACATCTTAGCCGTCCAGGCTCACGTGCACTAAATTAAATTGGGGAAACTCAACACCATTTGGGAGGATAAGGAATTGAGGGAAAGGTGGGCCAGCCTTAATACCTGTGAGCAGGCCTAGGGGTTGACCCTTCCTCAGGGGGACCTTCATACTGCTAGACACGTGGGCCATTATAGGGGCCAGGCCGAACACCCTGGTAAACCCGCCGGCAGCCTGCTAAGCTAAGCGATTCCCTTAGGTCAACCAGTAGTTCACCGGGGAGTCGTGGAAGCCGGGGATGTCCGGGCACCTCACCAAGAAAAACGGTGGTGCAGCTGGGATCCCTTAGCGCCAGAACTGGTCCTAGTACATATATAAAAGCGGGGGCCACGCCGTGAGCGGGCCATGTCAATAAAATTTCCAAAGATAAAAGAATTCCATTATCACTAGATATCGGACCTCTCGCATCCCACTCGGCTGGCTAATGCCGGCATGAAACCTCGGGCCACTAAACGATCGATCAATCTTGCAGTTCCCAAAGCTAACACATCCATGGGCGGAGTTAGAATCAAGTACACTCACCCTGCGAGGTGAGACTGAGACTTTTTCCACGGTTTGAATACGTTATTATTCCGAATTGTATAAATATGTACCAGAATGTTTGAATGTCCAGGGGATGTGAGCCTGTGCTGCAGTAGAACACATCGGATACATTGATTTGGGGAGACTCGCGTTTCTAGAGTGTCCGCAACTATCTATAAAGGACTCAGAGGCCTGTTTCAGAGTCAGTAAGGATCGAATAATATTAATTGAATCTGCACTTATCTAATTCGCGGCTAATAGACAATAACACTGTTATATATATTCACCTACGACTTTACCGGCATTAATCCAACTTTGGGCTGCAAACTGTATCACCGACGGCAATATTTATCGCCTTACTGCCGTGTACAGCGTGGTGTTTGACGCCAAACTACCGGATACAGAGTCAGTAAGGATCGAATATTATTAATTGAATCTGCACTTATCTAATTCGCGGCTAATAGACAATAACACTGTTATATATATTCACCTACGACTTTACCGGCATTAATCCAACTTTGGGCTGCAAACTGTATCACCGACGGCAATATTTATCGCCTTACTGCCGTGTACAGCGTGGTGTTTGACGCCAAACTACCGGATACATGGACTATTTTCCGTTGGACACTCAGTTATTATATGGCATTAATGCGTGAGTATTGCGAGGCTAACGCTCATCTTTGTGAGGAACCTAAGGTCCGAAAAAACCGATTTCATGCCGCATTAGCTGTGGCTGCAGGCGTAGTAACAGGATTTCTGGGAGTAGGCGTAGCGTTTACCAATACCGTACATCTTGAGATTTAAACAAACAAGCACTCGCGCTATCTAAGGAAATGAGAAACACCTATAATGTTGTCTATGGTAACTCGCGAGCGATCATGAAACTAACGCATGCTAATGAGAAGCTATACTCATTTTTACATCATGAAATCTAGGAGGTGGTCACCATGATTGATCAGGTAAGGTTCCAAGAGCTGGTTAACCACATGTTTCGTGCCTGAGGTTCACCGCGAGCTGGTTAACCACATGTTTCGCAACAGCCTTCGATCATCGGTCGACGCCGTCATGGAAGCTATGATGAGCGGCCAACTATCATCGAAAGTAGTGGACGCGTCCACGCTAAAGAACTTATTTCAAAAGAATTCGCAGACCTTTTGATACGCGAACCTGCACTGGCATACCTATTCGGGCAGATTTACCCAGCGTATATCGATCTAGGCTCATTTAAATTTGCATTTATATTGCGAGTTCTCTTAGTCACGTCGGACGACGTCCGTCCCTACTTTCGAATTTTCAACGTTGGTTGGAATATCCCAGAGCGCAGCGCTCACATGAAATTACCATTGCCTGACTACGTACGTACGCGGGTTGAACGACCACGTTACGAAGTACTAAAATTACACGCATGTAACACGCGACCAGGTATTGCGTTCTGTGAGATACACGCAATGGCAACGGACCATACATCGCGCTGTTTGGACTGGATCATCATGGGCGAAGATGCTCCGGATGAGGCTCGTCAATTCTGCAAGAACAGTGCATTGGTCGGGCCAATGGCTAACCACACCGACGTCTAGACTATTGCTCAAGGAGTCTTAATCCGAACTGCCGAACGCAAAGCCGTCGTCTCCAAGAAGAAACATCTTAGTTACGTGACCTGAGGAGAAACGATTAATATCGCCGATAATGGGGTTTTGTGGCTGTCGCATAATAACTACACCCAGCTCGTGGTCGGGCCACTTACGCTGGCTAGCACACTCGACGCGCAAGAAGTCACCGTACACATTGGACCTAACATCCCTCTTTCATGACTTTCCGGATATACCCTCAAACCGATTGCTTGGAGTTCGTGGAACATGATAACGCGACGAACTTACAAGTCCAGCAAACAGTAGATGAGCAGTTGAAGAAGGTAATCGACTTCCCGTATATCACTACAACTGGAGTAGCTCCTTTCCTATAGATGCTCATTGTTCTGGTAGTTGTTGGCATAGGGACCATAACCTACTTTAGGAAGAAAGCTGGTTTCTGTCCTAAATGCATAAAAGGGCGCCTCTGGTGGCAGCAATGACCATGTGGTCGGGCGGAGCCGAAACGACTTGAATTAAGTATCAAACTGAAAATGAGTATGGCATTGCAAACACGCCTCGACCAACGGTTTCAGCCCCAACCGCTTCCACGGTACATCTGGAATTGCGAACACTGAGCCCTCGTCGGTCAGCCCGAATAAACGCCACCAGCGAGGACGAAAGCGTCGTGCTGGTAGAGCACACTGAACTGTTTGCTGTGTCTGAGCGATCCCAACGTAGAGGACATCGCACAGTAGCCTACCACCGACAGGTCAACGCAATACATCATATGGACGCACCCTTGCTCATCAATGCTTTTATATACCGCACACCGGTAGTTACATTAATAGACACCGGTGCAGACGTCTCTATCGCATCGCAATAGTTGGTTAAAATTTAGGCCTCCAACCACGTCCTGACGACTCCCCTAGGGTAGAATCTGCTACTAAACAGGAATTAGCACTGGACGGCAGTGTAAGCGTGCCTTTGTCGATCGGTCCATATTGGTACAAACGGCATTCTTCGTCACTCAAACAGCACCTCATCACTGTATCATAGGAACAAATTTCATGTCTCAATTGCCAAATTGCATTATAAATTTTAAAGAACGTTGCTTAGAAATAGCAGTAGACGAGGAAGAGGCCAAGATACCTTTTGCAGGCCTGGAGCGTTACGACCCACCACTAATCACAATAATGTGTCGCAAGCTTACCGCCATAGAACCAAACACCGAAACATTTATAAATGCGATTCCTGAAATAGCTGAAACAGGCGTAGGCCCGGCACTGTTTATGCCCGCACCGGAAATGGTCGATATCGCAATGGCACACGCATTAGTGCTAAGGAGCCAAAGAACCATACCAATCGCAGTAATTACCTTCGGAAACACACCGTTCACGATCTACGCCGGACAAACGATAGGTTATATGGAAACTATGATTAACCCCACCGTACAATTCCTGAAAGATACAAACAAAAATCTGATTCGGTACGAGGAGCACAAGCCTTGCAAGCAATTAAATAACATCACAGCGCACCCTGAAAGGATCATCCAATATATAGAGGCAGGGAAACGGTCAATTGAATATGAAAGCGCTCAGACAGCCTTAAGCAAGATCGATTTTGACAAGACCTGATTGTCTCCATTTGAGCTAAAACAATTGAAAACCGCGATCGCAGAAATTGCATACGTCTTCAGCACGCATGATTTCGACCTAGGGCGCTACACTGAACATCGGCACCGCATAGAGACCGGAGATTCTAAGCCCATCGAGCAAGCACCGTATTGACTGGCACACTCCTTACGCGAACCTCTCAGGGAGTAACTAAATAGTATGCTAGACGCGGGGCTGATATCGCCATCAAGCTCACCTTGGGATCACCGATAGTCTATGTAACCAAGAGTGATGATTCACTCCGACTCTGTGTACACTTTCGGAATGTAAACGCAGTGGCAGAGCAAGATGCATATCCATTACCTAGAATAGATGATATCTTGGGATGCCTTCGGAATGCCAAACTAATGTCCAGGTTAGATCTAAATAAGGGCTTCTGGCAACTGGAGTTAAACCCAGAAACAAAGGATAAGACGTCCTTCGTAACTGTTCATGGGCAATATGAATACAACGTCCTACCGTTTGGATTAAATTCGTCCCCAGGAGCTTTCTAACGTTGCATGTCTATGATTTTAAAAGGGCTCGAGTGGGAAAAATGTTTGATTTACATAGATGACATATTAGTGTTCTCACCAACGTTCGACGCTCATCTAGTGGACCTAATCAGGGTTTTCGACCGTTTTCGCAGAGCAAATATAAAATTGAAACCATCGAAATGCCACTTTGGCCGAGGCAGTTTAAAATAGTTAGGACACATAATTAGCACAGAAAGCGTAAAACCAGACCCAGAAAAGGCAATTGCGATAGAGGAATTTAAAAGTCCGGAGACATTGAAGCAGCTTCAAAGTTTCCTGGGACTAGTAGGGTATTATCACAAATTGATACCGAGTTACTCAGATATATGCGAGCCACTGAATGAATTAAAGCGTAAAGACACAGAATTTAAATGGACACCTGGTGTGAAGTCGCATTCAAGAAATAAAAACAAACGTTACTAGATGGACCCGTATTAGTACGCCCAGATTTTACACAGCCGTTCATCTTACAAACAGACGCCTCGGGATACGCAATGGGCGCAGTGCTATCGCAGAAAACCAAACAAGGCCTCAAGCCCATTGCATACGCAAGTAAGTCCCTACTAGATTATCAACGCCGATATCCCGCAATCGAAGCTGAATCTCTCGAAATTAGGTGGGCCGCGCTCCATTTCCCACACTATCTTGTAGGACACAAATTCCATGTAGAGACTGAGCACAAGCCGCTCAAGGCTCTCTTTGACAAGCCACCAAGGAATTCACGTTTATCCCAGTAGCTCAGTGAGTTATTGTTAGAATTCGGGGGCTTTGAAATACAATATAGATCGGGTAAAGAAAACGGCAATGCCGATGCGTTGTCACGGGATCCTCGATACAACCAATCCCTAAGCGAGGAACAAAGAGACACTTACGAAATATTAATGATGGGCCTAGGACGACCCACAGGGCCGCGTCCACCAGTGTGCAGCGCATGGGACCAATCCCATTTACCATACTCAGTACGGACTGTGGCCCCGCTCGCTACTGGCGCGCCAACCCCTATAACAGGAAGCCCAATAGCTCCTCCAGGCCAGCCCAACCTCGAGGCAATCCCATCGCAACTAGTGGCCGACACGCAAGTAACTACCGTACCCCCAGCAACGCTGACACAGCAAGCAGCCACGCTAAGCGCTATCCCAATTAGGATGGACCCGGGAGAAACACCAGTAATGTCGGTACCCACAACAACAATTTCGAGTTCTGGAGTCGGACCCCAGGCCAGAGGATCTAAAAGGCCATACCGGACCGAGTCAGAAACCGCGGGCCTAAGAGCAACAATACTACCGACAGAGCAGGAATTCGATAGGCTTATGAAATTATTGATGCATTATGAAACCGAAATATTAGCAGCCGTCAGGATCGATGACGCTCAAGATACCCGCGAAAAACTATTTACCGTTCTTTCCGGACCTCCCAGATTTTAATCTAGCACGGTTCTTGCTACTGTCCAATTAGTACTGTCCAATGCTGTCTATTTTATCGAAAACCGGGGCCGCCTAGCTCTACTGGTCCGCACAGGACCCTAATAACTCACTTGGGACACCGAATTTTGTTAATTTTAACACACAAAACTGCCTCTAACAGGCCACCTATTTAGCCTACATCGAAAATTCTATTTTCATCAGTAGGCGACCAGCCAGAGCATGGACCTGACTCCGCCCACGGCCGCATACTACCATCCGATGGCTTACAATTGCCTAAATCATGCTCACAACCTGATAAAATTTCAGCGCCCTGAGCGCTCATATATTTTTCCTTTTGGAAAGTATTGCGCCGACCAGCGCGTGGTTTTGTGATCGCTGGCATGCCTCGGTCAAGTTGCGCTGTTGCAGTGATGAGTTCCCACTGAGGCCGGCATTATTATTGTTCAGTTGTCGCGGCTTACTAATTATTTGTATATACGTGTTTTGAGCTTGAAATTTGAAAATTTCGCGCTTTTAGGGACCACGAAGGGGCTAAGAGACGAAACAATAAAAGGGGGTAAATCTTACTATAAAAGAAAAAGGCCCGACGCAGCGTTGGGAACAGTCGAGAGTTTTAAGTTTGGCGGTTGTCGCCGGTTTGTATAGCACGTCGGCTTGGACATTTTCTGAGCTTTCTTTTAGTTTTCTTAGTTTCTTTTCGCCTTAGCTTTTGTCCAGGAGTGCCTCTAGCTGTGCAGATGCAGTGCGGAGTTTCTCCTGGTGATCTCTTTCGTTCTTTTTCAAAATTTCGCTGGCAAAGACTGCCCTTGCGGGTGCGTCCGACGGATGCTCCGTACACTCGCAAGTGCGGCACCAACAAAGTTAAGAAGATCGCGCGCTAAATTGTTCACAAAATTTTTAATTCTCGACTGGTTCCCCCATGCATCGGATCGCGGTTTTTACTTTCTAGACTCGGTGGGTGGAAAATTGTGCCATTAGTGATGTGAATGGGAATTGGGGATTTAAGGAACGCACACGGCACGGGAGGGGTAAGATGCTGACAGCGACGTGTTGACCTGGAGGCAACCGGTCGTGCGGATAATCTTTGAGCATAAGTAGCAATGAGTTGCTAGGCTACCCTTTTAAAATCCAGAGACTCTGTTCCTTGAGCATTTATTTACCATGTAAGGGACAATTCGTTTCAAAACCGGTTCTCCATGCCGCGTAGACACGGTAGGGGACTACATCGATTTCCACTAGGTATTTTAAGACCCCGCCGCAAATTGGCACGTTAGGACACCACAGGACTTCGAGCGATCTTATAACGCTATTCAGCCCCGTTTCGATTCATGTTCCCCGTGCACGCTCTCGAATTAGTAACATAAGTTTAGTTTATACTGTAGCATAGTGGAATGCGGACGGCTCCAGGTCAGCCAAATGAACTAAACGTCCGCGGGGAAGCAAAAGGAGCATGTCGCTCAAGACGGATGTAGTCATTTGCACGCAGAACACGAGGTCATACTAGAAATCTCAAGAACGGAACCCCCGGCGCCAGCCACGAAATTCGAGCTCATGCCTTGAGCTTTTGCTTATATCCAGCGAAATCAACTAGTCAACCTCAAACCTAGAAGGGTCTCATGCCGTGAGGAAACGGTAGAGCACTCCGTCACGATTTTTAACAATCAATAACTGTCGTCGGGTCGATGCGGCTGCTCCAAAGGGAGTGACGTGTCACGACTCTTCGTGCGTTATGTTCTCCTATTTTTCTTTTTCACTGTTTTAGAGCAACGCGAGTTTCGGAAGTGTTAAGCATAAACTTTCACATTTTCTTTTGATTTTCAAATCAAGCTATTTTTCGGCTGAGGAGCGCGGCAGCAACCTCGCCGGATGAGTGCTTGCAAATGACTGCGGGGCCACACTCGAAATGAAAGCGCCCGGAGAGGTAATCAACCAACTTATGGAGTGAGATGGAGTCAGCTGCGACGTTTATCCGATTCGAATTTAATCATAATTGTTCGAGGCCGCAACCCTTAGTTGAGCTACGGCCCTGAGAAAGATACTAACCAAAAATTATTAGTAGACACGGTAGGTTCCTCGTTACAGCGATCTATTTCATCTCAAGGCATAGGCCAACCCCTATAACAGGAAGCCCAATAACTTCTCCAGGCCAGCCCAACCCCGAGGCAATCCCATCGCAACTAGCGGCCGACGCGCAAGTAACTACCGTACCCCCAGCAACGCTGACACAGCAAGCAGCTGACACGCTAAGCGCTATCCCAATTAGGATCCGGGAGAAACACCAGTAATGGCGGTACGCACAACAACGATTTCGAGTTCTGGAGTCGGACTCCAGGCTCGAGGATCTAAAAGGTCATACCGGACCGAGTCAGAAACCGTGGGCCTAAGAGCAACCACGCTACCGACGGAGCAGGAATTCGATAGGCTCATGAAATGATTGATGCATTATGAAACCGAAATATTATGAGCCGTCAGGATCGATGACGCTCAATATACCTGCGAAAATATATATTTGCCGTTCTTTTCAGACCTCCCAGATTTTAATCTAGTACGGTTCTTACCGTATATCCAACGAAACGACCCAGAGTTGGGCCCAATTTGGTGGTATCTATTTAATAAAACACGGCCCAAGGCCTAGTTAGGCGCATTGAGAACAGAAATGCGGGCACATTTATTTCGAGTTAGCCGCGGATAACAAGATATTATACATGCACCCATTACAACCAGGGGACATAAATTACAAGTTGTTTGTTCCAATCACACTAGTGCAGCAAGTGCTCAAACATGAGCATAACACCTTGTACGGAGGACATCCTGGCCGCGATCGGCTATGAGCAACATTAAAACAATTTAATTATTGGAAAGGTATGTCCGAACACGCACAACAATTGATCAGGCGATGCACTCTGTGCCGATTTCTCGGATAACCACCGGATTGGGCAGGGTTCCGTTGGCAAATCAACCAATGTATCGTGTATTCGTAGACATACTTGACATTCAAGTTAGGTCGCAAGCAGGTAACCGTTATGTTATTGCATTCATATATCAATTTATGAAATTCATAATTGCAGTACCAATAAGACACCAGGATGCTCACACAGCCGCTCATATATTCTTATACGTGGTTGTTAATAGGTACGGAGCTCCCAGGGAGTTGTACTCTGATAGAGGAGGTGCTTTTACCGCGCACATGTTCGAAGACCTGTGCTAAGAAATACAGATATTTCGGCACATGAGTCTAGCTTATCACCCTCAAGCAAATGGTGAGACTGAAAGATTTAATAGGAAGTTACTATATCTATTACGGGTAAGCGTACCACAAGATGATCACCATTCATGGGATGTATTCTTACCATTTTGTATATTGGCCTACAATTCATTGGTACACACAGCAACGAAATATCCACCATTTTTGTTGATGCACGGATTTTATCTTAGGTTGCCCGGAGAATACGACACGCATAGTGCAGCCACTGGATACACTGGAGCCCACTCCTATAGGGCCAACGTGCAGCGCTGGATAGCTTCTATTAGGGAGCGTGCATAACAATCAATGAAAGCCGCCCAAGAATTAAATCGGCTAAGGTACCATAGGCGAGCTCGCGAACTACGCTATCACACAGGAGAATTAGTATGGGTCTATAGGCACGATACCACACCAGGAACGTCTAGAAAACTCACGCCTCGCTGGTGTGGACCATACGAAATACTAGGGATCACCCCGCCATGCATTCGTGTAAGAATGCATTCTAATCCAGAAGGTATGGCGCATGTCGTGCACATTAATAGAACTAAGCCTTGTTTTAGAGCATTAGATCCAGTACCTCGCGTAGGAGACTGGCTAGGTCAAGTACACGCGTCTGTACTAGAAAGGGGTCTGAACGAACCAACCCAACGAATCATCGCTTATAGGGATCTTGTCACCGAAATAGAACCTATAGACGAGGTAGCTGTACGTACAGTAAGAACAGCAATCAGTGATAGTTCAGATACTGAAAGTGTGGAGATGGGCGACCCTAATGACCCTAATCTATATCGCCGGACATACGCCGAGATCGAGGACGAGCAAGTGGTGATAGGGCACATTGAGTATCGGACTGACGACTACGAACCTCAGAATCCAAGGGCGGTCAGGAATCGGATTCCACTGACTGATGCGGATAGAGAAATAGAACCAACCTGGCCACCAATAACGCAGGAACAGGTTACTAGTCAAGAGGCCTTCTCATACATACCGGAACCTGGTAGCCGAGATACACAGGTAGAATATGGACGACATACTGTGCCAGTAACCACGATGGAAAGAATAGTGATTACCAGCGAGGAAGTTCCATTCGGCGTACCGACTGTGAGTGTTGGAATACTCGAAGGACAACATTTCTATCCAGCAGATCTCTCGCTGTCTACCATGCCACGAGGAGCCTCCGGTGGAATCGTCGTACCTGGACCATGTACCTCAAAAGATCTACGTTACGCAATTATGCTCGCTGCTCAGGACCAACCATTATTTCAATCGCGACCAGATGAACATATCATAGCGTCACGGCTGCGGGTACCAATGGAAATGTCAACCCAAACCGTAGGGGACTATACCTCAATGCGTCCTTATAGCGCTCCACCAGCAGCCGTCGACAAACCTATGACCCCTTACAATTGGGTCTTCCGTGAACCGGCCATCATTCACCAACCCCCAGGGTCGCCAGTGTTCAGTTATTTGTCGGAAACCTCTGGAGAAAGTACCACGGTGGAGGTGAGAGCAGCTGAAGCAGACGATGAGCTAACTAGCCAAACCTCATAGGAACTATCTTCCGCCGAACAGCTCGGTCAGGCAGGACAGGAAACATCAAGCAGTGGTTCTAGAACACCTAGCACGCAACCGGAAACCTCTGGCTCACAAATCGAACTAACACTTGCGGAATCAAGCAGTGAAACACCAGCACCCCGGAGAGGAACTGGCCGTCCAGTGACCCTAAATACTCCTCCTCGCACACGAGCACCGCAGGAAGAGTGAGGAAAGGACCTTGTCGGACGGACCACTGTAATACGAACACGTCGCGTAAACAATGGCGAGATATTAGCATACGTGTTACA